>JASAMV010002745.1:0-124785 GCA_030248065.1 Rhynchonema sp. JSB1_4 | reverse complement strand
ACCATTAGGTAAACACAGTGTAGTTCCTGGGGGGGAGGGGGGTCCCCCCCTAAGGTACACTAACCGCCGCGACCAAGGTACACTAGTACACTAACCGCCGCGCCAGGTACACTAACCGCCTCAATTTTTGCCTAAAATAGGCAATTTTGGGCATAAAATGGGCATTTTTAGGCTTAAAATGGGTGATTTTTGGTCAATGTTGTCAAAAGTCCCCAAAATACCCTTTTTTATGGAGAATTTTTTCCAAAAAGGGGCAAAAATCGGCCAAATTTTGTACCTCAAAAAGTGACTTTTTCCTGAATTTGGGTCTTCCCCCCTTCCCCCCCCCAGGGAGGTACACTAACCGCCGCACGGAAAAAAGGGGTAGGTACACTAACCGCCGCGCCGGACCAGGAACTACACTGGGTAAACAATTAAAATTCAATGTGTTAAATTTCAGTGCACGCAACAACGTCACAAGACCAAGAAAAACATGTTTGGCGGCGGTGAGTTAATGCACATCGGTGGCAAGCGGCAGACTGGTGAATCTGTTCGCACGCAAAATGGTTGGTCAATCGAATCCAATCGAACGAACTCTTTTCGTTTCCCATTTCCCTCCTGCTCCTGCCCAGTGCTGTGGCTGGGGGCGGGGGTTGGGGGTCCCCCCAATGGTACCCTACCCGCCCCGGCCTGGTACGCCCTACCCGCTCCGTCCTGGCACCCTACCCGCCCCGATTTTTACCCCCAAAATGCTCATTTTTCGGTCAAAATGCCCAAATTTCGACCGAAAAGCCTAGAAAGTGCAAAAAATCTCGCGCTGCGCGCGAGATATGTACTTTTTAGTACATAAAAACAGGCACGCGAAAAAAACTTGTGTTGTACCCTACCCGCCCCGAAAAATCTTCCCCCCTCCCCCCAAACCGGATTTCCCCCCCCCAAAATGGGTACAAACGCCGAACCTGCCCGAGGTCTACCTGCGTGTGCCACCGCGCACACCAAATTCGGCGAACAATCTCCAACGTCCGGACGTCCACGTCCGTCGTACAGACTGGAGATGCCGACCCGACCGACCCCCCCCCCAAAATCCCAGGTACACTACCCCCTACCCGCCCCGATTTTTTCCACCTATGTACCCTACCCGCCCCGCCAAAGTAGCCACAGCACTGCTCCTGCCGCAATAATTTATTCGTTTTGCAGTTATGGCGGCAGCGGCTGTGGCAAACATCGTAAAATCGTCACTGGGCCCAGTTGGTCTCGATAAAATGCTAGTGGACGACGTTGGGGTTTGTCGCCTTTTCGCTTTTGATTCTTGCTTGTCGCTTGTTTACCTGTTTTGCCTTACGGGGCCGTGGCGCGTGTGCGTGTATTCAATTTCGGGGTTTTTCTATTCGGGATTTCTTGGAAGTTTCCGAGGCCAACGTTAAAATCAATGTAAATTTGGCGTTTTGAGCATTTTCTATGTCTTCCGTAGCATATTGTGTCTTTGTACTGTGCTTCAGTTTTTGAGCTCAAAATACTCTGATGTATCTGTTGCTTAATGCCCTCTACCCTGTACTGGTACCTGGAAATTTATCCTCTGGAAAGTTTCGGTTTTTTTGCACAAAACATAAAGAACCGGTTTTTTCGTAACAGCAGTGCGCCTGCGCACTCTGATGTTTCGCACATTTCCAGGACGTCACCATCACCAACGATGGCGCCACGATTCTCAAATTGCTCGAAGTCGAACATCCGGCCGCCAAAGTGCTCGTTGAGTTGGCGCAGCTGCAAGACGAAGAGGTTCGTCAATTGTGCTTTGTAATTGAATGTAGCCCAAGCAGTGCAGTTCCTGGTCCGAAGCGGGAGCAGGCGGTACCCGCATTTTGTTCTGGAGGGCGAATAAACGTACCATCTGGGGGGGAGGGGGAAGACCCAGCCTTAGGAGAAATTCATTTTCTGAGGTCGAAAATTTGATATATTTTTACCCTTTTTGAAAAAAATTCTCAATAAAAGGACATGTTGGTGTATTTTTGACAACATAGGCCTAAAAATCACCCGTTTTCGGCCTAAAAATGCTTATTGTAGGCTTAAGTTTACCTATTTTAGGCAAAAAATTGGAGGTGCAGGCATACCATGGAGGGGGAACAGGCGTACCCGAGGGGCTAGCGGCAGGGGGAGGGGTTAACCTTCGCCTTACTTACCTCGGAAAAATGCTTAGCTCTCACAACTCCAAATCATGCCTCTTACAAGCAATTTTATGCCTTTCAAAGGCCGAAATCGGTTTTTTTGCTTTCGGCCTCATTTTCTCAAAAGTCGCGCGCACAAACTTGCCCGTAATGAGCATCTTTAGGTCATTTTCGGCGTAAATGTTAGAAAAAGCACCATTTTTGCCAAAAATTTTGTTTTTTGTCTTTTTGAGGGACCAACATCATATCTCTCACGCCTCCGGTACCGGTATCAACCCCGCATCATACTGACCTCGCACACCTGCCACTGCACTGTCGAGGTGGACCCCTCCCCCTAGAACTACACTGGCCCAAGGTCCGCGTTGTGTTATCGTATTATCTCTAATTTCAGCGTGCGCCTATTTTTTTCAAACAATTGAAAAGGGGCTTAAATTCAGCTCTAATTTTAGGGCCTATTTCATTTAAATGTGGGCCTCTGATGAAATTACGAGGTAATACGGCAACGACATGCTCGTGCAGAGGGTCTCAACCCTGGGCCATTTCAAAAAATATCATGCACGTGCAGGATCAGCTGATCTTTCTTGACAAGTTTTTGACAACTGATTTTGCTCAGGAAACGTTTTGTCAGCTCAACGAGTGCATCGTTTTTTTTTCAGGTCGGTGACGGCACAACCAGTGTCGTGATCATCGCTGCCGAACTGTTGAAATCAGCCGATGAACTGGTGAAACAGAAATTGCATCCGACCACAATTATAAACGGATATCGATTGGCTTGCAAAGAGGCCGTCAGGTTACATACAATACAAGTGCTGATCCACCGTTTCGGAAGAAAAAAAGGACTCCTAATTCGCAGGATTTTTACTCTGATGCACTTCAAAGATCCAAAAGTCGCTGCTTCGCGCGTCAGATGCGCGCGCCATTTTCAGCGAAATTTGGCTTTCGCGCGCGTAAGAAGTGTCAAAATTTCGCATTGTCACATTTTGTGTATATACTAGTCGGGACCCGTGCCTACGGCCCGGCTACAGCGCCGCGCCCGTGTCGTGCCCACCCCCCGAAGACCCGTTAGCATACCCAAAGCTACCCGTGAAAATTGACCCGTCCGCCCTTCCGAGGGAGGGGGCCACACACATACATACTGTACGTCTTCCTGTTTTAGTAGTATAGATGATGTAAACAGCACGAAATTGTAGACAGGCACTGGATTAAAATAACCTTTCAAAAATGTAACAAGCACAAGATAAAAATGACTTGGATTTGGCCCCTCCCTTGGCCAAAAGCTGGATCCGCCACTGTTAGAATATGATCTTGTTTTGTGACATTTATCCGCTCGTTCTTGTCATAGATAGAAATAAATGAGATAAAACATAATTTTAGATATATGAACGAAAATCTGAGCATGGATGTTGGTCAGCTGGATAAGGAGACGATCATCGGTGCTGCGAAAACGGCCATGTCTAGCAAATTGATTGGACCGTTAGTCGCTTTTCCGTTTGGCACCACCGCCACGTTTTCTGTCGGAGTCTGACACGGCATTGAACAAGCACGTCACAACGCAGCCTGACGTCACAAATTAATCTTCATTTTGCAGTGACAGCGAGTTTTTCTCTCAACTCGTCGTCGAAGCGGCCGAATTGGTGAAAACGACCGATCCGGCGACGGGCGCTGCCAAATACCCAATCAAAGCAGTGAATGTGCTCAAAGCTCACGGCCGTTCGGCGCGAGAAAGTCAATTGATCAAGGGATATGCGCTCAATTGCACGGTTGCTGCTCAGGGTGCGTTGTTGTCGACGGGTTTCATTCGTTTTCCTATCAATTTTAGGTTGTGACTGTGAGTATAGTTGTTGAGACTGACTGATTGTCCCGCACACACGCTACTGGATTTGAGGAATACATATTTTGAATCTTCAATAAATGTAACTGCGTTACTTACTGGTATTTTAATTTCATGTCAATTGTTTAGTTATCGATCTGAACGAACAAACAACTACACCAAAATTGTAAAGTGAAATTGAGCACGTGTGCCAGCGCCAGGTCGGGCGTACAGACATGTACACCGGTCACACAGATTGTTCTTGTCCACCCCGGTACGATATTTCAGGTATGCCGAAAAAGATAATGAATGCGAAAATCGCCTGTTTGGATTTCTCGCTGCAAAAGGCGAAGATGCATCTTGGCATTCAGGTGGTGGTCGAGGATCCGACGAAATTGGAGGAAATTAGAAAAGAGTGCGTCAGTTACATTTGACTTTTTGCTTTTGATTTGCTATGGGTTGCTTATGGGGAGCACAACAATTGTGCACTGTGTACATGTTGGTCGCGCAATCGCGTCAATAGACATGATAAACAATCGCGGTCCATTTCCACTGCAACAAACTTTGCCTGATTTATCAGGGAGGCCGACATTACACGCCGTCGTATCGACAAGATCCTAGCGTCCGGTGCGAACGTGGTGCTGACGACGGGTGGTATTGATGATTTGTGCTTGAAACCCCTGATTGAGAAAGGCGCCATGGCTGTGCGAAGGTGCAAGAAACAGGATCTGAAACGAATCGCTAGGGCTACTGGAGGTACATTTCTTTCGTATTTGGTTGTTTTGGTCAAGGAGTTTTGGAAATGCTGGATTCAATACTGCCGTTTTTTTTCAGCCACACTTGTGGTCTCATTGGCTAATCTTGAGGGCGACGAAACATTTGACGCTTCATTCCTGGGCGGCGCAGACGAAGTCGTTCAAGAACGAATTTGTGACGATGAGTTGATACTGATCAGGGGCACCAAAGCACGCACGTCCAGCAGCATTATTCTGCGGTAAGTTAATTGTTTTGTTTTCAGTTTTCATTCGTCAATGATTGAGTTGAGTGCAGTTTTGTGAACAACGGGGACGCACTCACAAAACGAGTTGTTTGTGTGGAAATCAGGATTTTTTCAAAATTTATTAGGTGTGGCTTACATCTAATCCGCTGATTTATACGGGCCAGTTTGAAATTCTGGGCGCAAGGACAATTTTTGACAAAAAGCTCCAAATTTATTGTTTTTGCTTGGTGTCGTGTTTTGATGCAGCTTAATTGCCTAAAACGGCAAATAAAGTAAACACACATAAAAATAGGCTCGTTCCTGACCACAGCGCTGGTTTTCAGAGTGAAAACTTGCAAAATTCGCGCGGCGAAGTTTTTGCAAGTTTTTTCACGTTAGGTCCACAAAACGCGTGAAAATTACAACTAAGGCACATGTTGGTGTTGAAAAATGTATTTGCATCTTGCACATAGCCCTCAAATTTTTAGGAGAAATTTTCAAATTTTAAGTGCAAATTGCACTAAAAAAGGTCTAGAAATGCTATGGTGGAAATGTTTCAGCTTCACTTGCCTGGTAGGCGTACGTTTTAAGCCTAAAACTAAAAAAAATGAAACCAAAAAACTTCAATGTTACGTTTTGCGTCAAAGACCCACGCCAAAAAACAGCTCCATATACCTAAAACCAAATTGGGCAGGTTTAGTGTTTTAAGCATGTTTCTTGGTGCTGTCTTTGTGCTGTCTCAAGCACCAAAGCAACGACGGTAAATGCAAATAACACGCTGATAATCTTGATTGTTAAGAATGACACGATAAAGATCAGATGAGAAAGTTAGAATCATTTTTATTCCACCGTTTATTTCATTTGGCAGCGGGGCGAACGATTTCATGGTGGACGAGATGGAGCGCAGTGTGCACGACGCGTTGTGTGTGGTGCGACGCGTGCTTGAGTCGCGCAAAGTCGTCGCTGGCGGCGGTGCGGTCGAGGCGGCCCTCAACGTGTACTTGGAGAATTTCGCCACTAGTTTGGTATGTTTGTTGCGTGCTGTGTTGAAGTTTGGGGTATATCGGGCTTCTTTGTCTTGTTTGCTTCTCGGTTGACCATGCGCCGTCTGTTGTCGCAAGGCGAACTGGAGACATGGTTGTCTTCGATGAGGTTTGCGTCTCTATGATGAAGCCTTCTTTCAACTAGAGATTTAAAATGCGCTCGATTGATACTTGGAGGTCGCTGATTGACAAAATGGATGCCAATTGGGAAATAGCTCTCAATGGTCCTCATGAAACATCACCCGGCACATCATTACAGGCATCCCGCGAACAATTGTCGGTGGCCGAATTCGCGCAGTCCTTGTTGGTCATTCCCAAGACGCTGGCCGGCAACGCAGCACAGGACGCGACCGATTTAGTGGCGAAATTGCGTGCATTCCATCATAAGGCGCAATCGGGCAAAGACTTGGAGCATTTGAAATGGTTCGACTTCAATGGATTCTGTTTCGGGTTTTCGTGATTTGTTCTACAAACTTTATCAATGGCGATAGCACTTTACATGGGCAGAAACAGGAATGAAAGCTTTGAGATTTATAATTTGCATTCATTGATGATATTTTGTTGCAGGGCCGGGTTGGATCTCGAAACTGGCGACGTGCGTGATAATAAACAGGCGGGCGTACTCGAACCGTTGATGTCAAAAGTTAGTATTTCATCTTTAGCGTTGTTTTAATTCTCTAAAACGACCTCCCAAAATATGCAACATGTTTTCCAGGTGAAATCGTTGAAATTTGCCACTGAAGCAGCGATTACGATACTGCGAATCGATGATTTGATCAAATTGGATAAAGAACAGCCGAGAGGTGGCGGGGGACATGGCGATATGTGTGGGTGAATGGAGTATAGATTGAACGATTATAGTTGTTGATTATTTGTCGCTCTATGTTGTGGAATCAGGTGTGTTGACGTGAGAGTTTTTTCTTGCGCACTTGATTCTCCAAGCTCCTTGACATGTTGCATCTCGCAAAAAATCGTATTTTTACTTTAATTCGCACTTTTGATTGTAGTCAAAACTTGTGAGCTGAATGACCGAGTCAGTCAATTGTGGTTTCTGGATGTCCTTTCATATTCATGTAATTTCTGACAATAATACAGTGTCAAGTTTTCATGCAATCTGTTTTTGCCGATTAATCGCCTATTTGCATTGGAATTGTTAGCCAGATGTCGCTTGTTGGGCAGCAAAATCAAGCTGCGTTAAGTGAGTGTTTGTTATGAATTTATCAGATGTCTGTTCGCCGTTATGTCGTTTGCACGAGCACGTGTTCTGTTGAATTTTCAAGAATGTTTTGTTGAAATTCTTCTTGATTGATTGAGTAAATACAATGCACTGTCTTTGAAAGCCCTTGGAATGCATTTCGCTTCGGGACAGAGATCCCATTTGTGATAATGCACCGATAAGTAATGTGCTTGTTTTTGGGAAAGGTCAGACCTTGGTCATACCTATGCACGGCTGAATGCACGCGTACATTTGGTAGCTCGCATGCACACGTGCGATAAAGTCACTTTTGGATCATACCACTAGTCGTACCGCGCACGTTTACATGGTAACATCACATGCAGCCGAATAACAGTCCATGCACTGCTGGCAGGTAGTAGTTGTTGTCGTTGCCAGTTGGCCTGCCTGGTAGTTTTGTACGATTTTCGGGCTTATCGGTTGCATTTCGTAGGCTCATCTTCAGAAAACGCTCCGCCTTCGCCGTGAGATACAGAGCCGCAACAATTATACCTGTAGTCTTCTCATGTTTTTCACAAGAACATGCACGTTTTTGTGAAGGGGCACTGGGATAATTAGATGCCGACTCAAAAACAGGTCTCCCATCACACGTAATTTCGTAATTGTACCACCTCGAAACTGATGTAATTACGCTGTTCGTTTTGTTTGTGTTCAGAAGCCTAGACCGTCAAAAAATTTGAATAGCTTCTCATCCAATTTTTACATAATACAGCCAAAATTGGTGGTCAAACATCGAAGTCCGCGACAAGTGACAAAATGCACGTTCTGCTCTTTGGTGGTCGAGGATGGATTGGGGGACAATTCTGCGAATTGCTGCAGGTACAGCGAATTTCTGGACAGCTTGAAGGAGTTTTTGTGGAATGTCGTGGTGACATTATAGAATCGATCTATAGTTTTCGCAAGATCGTACAACTTTTACTTGGTTGAAGCCATCACATTCTTGTTATCCTGACCGTTGGTGCGGTTAGTGTGTGTTTTGGGAGCTGAAACTCAGTTAACATATGAATTAAACCGTTCAGAAAGCGAACATTGCGTTTTCGCACGCCAAGTCGCGGCCGGGCGATCACGCGGATTCGGTTGTTGAACAGGAACTGGACAGCGTGAAGCCGACCCATGTGATCAGCTTGATGGCACGCACACATGGACCTGGCGTGAACACCATTGAATATTTGGAGGTGAGAACGTGAATAGAACTTTTCCATTGTGTTAGTTACGAATTTGTGCTACATAAGTACCCTAGCCGCGTTAGGTCACTACTCAACCATTATTTATCACCAGCACACCAATTCACTCTGATGTTTCAAGGGCGGTGCGGACAAGCTGAATCTGAATGTTCGTGACAATCTGTACGCACCGGTCGCATTGGCGATGATGTGCAAGACACGTGGCATTCACATGACGTATGTCGGCACTGGCTGCATCTATGAGTACAACGATCAACATCCCGTTGGTGGGTCAGACGCTCTTCACAGTACTACCCAGGTGCCAGACCTCATCAGTCAAATCACTGCTGTACCTGATGTTTCACTCGGCGTTATTTCTGATCACGTGCCCAACATGTATTATAGATACGGTCACATTCTGATGATTGCTTGATCATATGAAAACACGTTGAAAGAGGCAACCAACAAAACGCGACAGGCACTTTAGACGTACTTTACACACAAAAGACAAAAACCTAGAAATAAATCAAACATCATTTATTCAACATCAGATGGTGCCGGTTACAAAGAGGAGGACGACCCAAACTACTTCGGTAACAGCTATTCGGTAATGAAGGGTTACACTGATCGAATGTTGCGACGATACGACAATGTGTTCATTGTGAGTGTTTGATTTGTCGATGTTTCATCAAACCTCATGTTCGTCACTGTCCTATTGTGTCCGAATGAATGATACCGACACCTGTTATGATGCCCATCGTTGGCCTATGATAACAGGATTCAAGAACAAGATTGACCATCTTTGGCTTAGGCTCGATGATAATATGCAACGTATGGCGAATTTAAATGTCGCCCATACTCCATTCCATATCTGATGTTTCATGAAGGCACGTATCCGTCTACCAGTCAACTTTTCCACGGATAAACGTAATCTGACAGTGAAAGTGGCGAGTTACAAGAAGATTTACGATGTGCCCAACTCGCTGACGATTTTGCCGGACATTCTGCCAATCATGTTGGATTTGATGCAGAAACGCTTCACGGGTTCGGTATAAAATAATAAGTATTTTTTGTCGATTTTCGAAAATATACCTTTGAGTTTTCCATGGCTTCTGATTTAACCTCAGCAGACCACTAGCTGCGTCAGTGATAGATGAAGAGCCGAATTGTCATGCTGCAACATGACATCAATCAAACTAATGCTTGATATTCAGGCACCCTCAACATGACCAACCCTGGTCCAGTGCGTCACAGTCAAACACTGAAATTGTACGGTGAATTGGTTGAGCCACGCGAATGGGACATCGTCACTGAGGACATGCCGGAAGCGGCCAAGATGAGGTGTGTGAGACTAATGTGACGTTTCACGCCACGTCGAGGATTGTACATGGTAGGCTTACTGGACATGTCACTGACATCGGAGTCTTGCAGTCAGTCATGGAGCAGAAATATACTTTTGGACACCAACTTATGCCGCAGAGTTACAGGTCGTCTCGCTCTAACTGTGCACTTGACACTGGCAAACTGCAAAAAATGTATCCAAAGTTGCGACCGTGTGTGGATGGAATAAAGGAGGCAATCCTGCAGGTATTGATACAAGGTCGTTGTGCGCCGAGCACGGTTGATCATTATCGTGACGAACTTTTTCTGGAATATTTTACATCAGCTAAATGATTCTTCAGACCGCTTACGCGACGGGAAAGATCAGCTTGGAAAAACTGAACGAAAACGGATTCACTCCAGTTGGCAGCAGCTAGAGAGGGTTTGGCAATTTAGGAGCAGGCGAAATTATGAATTTACAAACACGAATTGGCCAAGCTTGCTATTGTTAAATCAAACGTCTTGCTAAATTTTTGGGTATTATTTGACATATCAGTATTTTCACAGTGACCAAATTGATCAGAAAATGCAATAGTGTTGTTTACGTGTGCTATAATTGAAAATGCGATATTGCCAAAACCATGACCATTCTTGCTTGTGCCTTGCAATGGGGATTAGATTACGTTTCACAGTTCCGTTGTGTAGATGCCCTTTATTGTTTGTTTCCGTTCGTCTCTGGGGACGTAGACTTTTTGTTTCCATGGATAGCGATCATCATCATTCTTAACCTAGGGTCAGGGAAGACTTTATAGCTCTTCAATGTCTGTGCTTGCAGAGCGCTGTTGACGATCAATTTCTCTGTCAGTGATTTTTTTTGTGTTTTGCACTTATCCGCCGTTTGTAATCTTTTAATGTTCTTGGTAATTTGGTGACCCGGTAATTTATGGGGAAATAAAAGTTGCATCGTGTCCGTTCCTAATTCGGGGTCGCAATCAACAATATTCCTGTGCCAAGTGTTTATTGGGGTTAATTGTTCTTCACGACAGGTGTGGTCATCTGGCTGAGAACAGGATGAAACTGGTAGCCAAAAAATGACAGGATTGCAGCTCAAATCACATGAGGAGCTTTTGTAATTGACAAAATGCACTAAATATCGGATCACGTTGTGCATTGCTTTCCATCTTACCCAATTGTGCGCGCATGCCCGCTGTGTCCACTTTCATGTCCGATCGCATCGGCCAGGCACGTCTCACCGGGTCACACTGTGCAGCCGTTGGCAAGCGCTGTGATCCAATAACACCAGTCCTGGTCCTGCACATTGTGAGCTTCTGGAGCCAGCAGGGTTGGATTCAAAAAAAAGTAAAAATTTTTTTGTAAAAAAAATTTTTTAAAAAAAAGTTGGCCACTTTTTTTATTTTAAAAATTTAAAAAGTAAGTCCACTTTTTTTTATTATTTTTCCCCTTTTTTTCGTCATTTTCTCACTTTTTTAAGGTAAAAATGTATGTTTTCATGCGTTTTATTGCTCATCATTCTCAAAATCGCCTGCGGCGCTTATATTTCAGTTTAAAATGGCGTTGTAATGGACTCATACAGTTCCCAGACATCCCAACAACCGCTGCACGTATAATATAGGATATACTTGCGGGCCGGAAAAAAAACCGTTTTTTTTCCGAAAAAAAAACCGAAAAAAAACCGTTTTTTTTCCGAGGCCCGGAAAAATACGTTTTTATTTTTCCGGAAATTTTTCCAAGTGGCAACTTTTGGAAAAAAACCGTTTTTTTTTCCAAAAATTTCCGAAATATTTTCAAAGATTGCGAAAGGATGTTGTCAAAACCAATGTAAATCGGTGCTAAACAGTTCAAAATGAGCACTTTTTAATCTCCAGGTGCATTTTTAGCCTGTTTCAGGCCATTTCCAGACAAAATTTTCTCCAAAATAGGCGTTTTTGGAGCAAGGGCATCCTTAAGTACTGGAAAAATATTTGGAAAAAAAACGGTTTTTTTTCCGGAAAAAAAACGGTTTTTTTTCCAAAAATATATTTTGCGGAAAAATACGCAAGTATAATATAGGACACCCCATACCGTATACTGTGCAGTTATTGAGCTATCGACGTAAGCTATCGACAGATTCCACGTTGCTCGCCTATTTGCAGTTGTGTGGATTTGTCATTTGTTGCTTTTGTCACACAACATGAGTGTGGTGTAACTCTTTATCTCTCTTAAAATTTATCCCCAAGTTCACAAACAGAAGGTTGGTCTTCCCTTTGTCATATATGCCCACAGAGTTACCTTCGGGCGGGTTCTCAAAGTTATGACCAAATGGGCTAGATCGCAGGTGATCGACATAAACATGCAAGTCAGTGGAGAAGTTCTCTTTAGTGTCCCTCAAAAAATACCTAAGTAACATGATTTCAGAAATTTCATTTTTCTAGAAACCATTTTTTTGGGGGGTCCGGAATAAAAAAGTGATTTTTAAAAAAAAATTTAAAGTTTTTTTTTAAAAAAAGTTCGATAATAAAAATTTTTTTAATCCAACCCTGGGAGCCAGACCTGCTGTTAATGTACAATCGAGTCATGAATGAAGAGTCATGAAAAACAAGAGGCAGCAGGCGATGCTGTAAAGGCGGGAAGGGCATGTACGTAATAATCGTCTGCGCAGATAGATACATTGCTCGAGTTTTTATACAGTACATATACTCTGGCAATTCTTTTGGGAGAAACTTTTCAACCGCGTTGCCTGATCCGTAAAGCGCGTTATGGGTGCACTGGCCACAGAAGTCACGTGACCGCTATAGCCAGTGCACGCATCATGCGCTTTACGGATCAGGCAACGCGTTTGAAAAGTTTCTCCCAAAAGAATTGTCGGAGTATACCACAACAAGAATGTTCATGAAAATGGAAAACTAACAAGCGAGATTAACTGACGTGAAAAACGTATGAAACAAGCAACTAGTTGTGAGGAACGAGTAGTCTTCCTTTATTATATTGGTCCACACCCACTCAACGTGCGATCCAGTTGCTTCTAGCTAAGGTTGAAATTGTGTGATTCACCTTGAAACTGTAAAAAAGGGAAATCAGACGTCACACACCACGTAAAAAGCTGGCGCAAAAAACAATGTTTCAGGCTTCTGGTGACGTTGACAGCGTTGTGATTTCTCTTTTTTGCATTTTCAAGGGGAGTCGTGGACTTTCTACCTCAGCTAGGAGTTGGCTTACAACGTTGGCACAGCTGACTCCCATAAGAAGGAAATACTATAGCAGTAGCACACTTGCATAAATTACGAATCGAATAATGAGATCAAATAAAAATGCACGTGAAGCCGTTGATTGGTCACCCAACAATCACGGATGCAATCTGTCGAGTATCCTGGTTTTTCTGCTTTTCGCCTTTTCCGCCACCGTCTTCTTAATCCGCTGCTTTGGGTGCTGCGCATCATCAGTGTCGTTGATCAGAGATTTCGCCGTTTCACCTGGGGGGCCCCGTTTCGCCAATCTACAACAGAAGTGTGTCGGTATATGATAAACTCTCCATTTTTCGATAGAGAATCGACCGTACTGCAACTGCGCGGCGTACGCGCAATGGCCCAAACAAACGCACATAATTCAATTGAAACATTACGCACCTGAATGGCAGATTGAACAATTTCTCGGACGAGCGCGACAGATCCTGGAATGTATCATTACGCTGATTGGACGACTTCGAATTTGCCGCCTTGCCATATGATTGGTCGTCGACGAGATGCAACATTGTGAGTTTGTTGAACGCCACATTTGTACCAGTCGAAACATCAGTCAACATGGAATCGACGTCATCGACAGTGCGTTCGGTGACACGCAATGGACTGGCCACCGTGGCGTCGTCTGGCCTTTGGCGAGAGGCAGGCGGGGGACTCTGACAGACCATGTTGAGATGACTAACGGAACACATGCTGCACAACACAACTGTATGATCCATTGTAGATTGCTACTCACCAGTCATTAGCACGTGGTGCATAACCTATTTGAGCAAAAAACAAGCCAAAAAACGAGGGATAGAATACAGTAATGGAGAGACGGGGGAATGATAGATAAGACTGACCAGCAGGGTTTTTGTGTTGTTGCAAATAAATTAGAAAGAACAAATCAAGTGCTGTTTTGAAATAGATAAAAACCCAAATCAACCACCAATAATCACCGACCACAATTTCGCCCTCCTCAACATCATCATCATCGTTCGTCGGTGTTGCTTCGCGTTTTTGTCTCATAGCAGCCAGGTCCTTGTCCGAGACCGGTGCGGTACAAGTCCGGTCCTGGTCTCGATCTGTACCGTTGACAACTGTGGTCGTATCGGCTGCAGATTGGGATGTTGGAACATCTGATCGCTCGGTCGAGCTGACAGCTGAACAACAAACGATATCTGTTCACTAAGTCGAGAAATAAAATAGCGATCATCAAAACAAAAAAGATGTTTCACAAATCTGACAATAATTGCGTCCATGTTGCCATGATCGCTCGCAAAAGGTTTTATTGTGACAGACATACAGTTATGTGAGTAAGTCACCCGTTCCCCTATGCATACAAAAATGTCATCACCGGGACACAGTAACCGGACACAAGGAACCAAGCTAAAATTACATCGAAAACATAAAAAAACAAAACACTTACCAGTATTCTCTCTGTCATCATTGACCATCGGTGTGTTCGGTTCGCTAATCGAGTTCTCCTCCTCCCCATACAACGCCTGCCGTTGCAACTCCATTGATTGCAATTGCAATGTTCTTATCAGCTCTTCCGCTCGATCGACCACGAATTTTCGGTTTTTGGTCGGCGATTGCCGCAGACGCAATTGGAACCCGTCACGTTTACGCACTGGAGCGGCCGGCTGGTGCATCGGGCGATCGTCAGTCCTTTCGGTCGATAATTTCCTTGGCGAATTTGGGGCAGTCTGTTTTGGCGCGTCAGACTTTGCTGATTGAACAATAAAAGGCTTTGGACGCGATTTCGATTTTGCCGCAGGTTCGGGGTCAGGTTCGGATAGTTTTGCAACTTCTTTTGTCTTCGTTGACGAAACGTTGCACTGTGATGGAGCTGTGTGTGTCAGGCGCTCATCAGAATTCTCCGATGAAGTTTTCACTGGCGAATTTCTGGTGGGCTGTTTCGGCGAGTTGACCTCTTCTGATGGGGTGACGACCGGCTTTGGATTCGGTTTTGATGCAAACTCGGGGTCCGTTGCGAGCTGTTTCACGGTTTCTTCCGGTTTAGTTGGCGAACCGTGGGTTCGCTGCGATGTAGCTTTGTGTGTCAGACGCTCTTCAGTGTTCTCCGGTGAAATTTTCAGTGGCGAATTTGAAGTGGCCTGTTTGGGGGGACTGAACTTCGTTGCACCGTGCCGTCCTGGACTCTTTTCAGATTCGGTCTCATTTTCATGCAATGTTTCATTGTCTGGTGCTTTTGACCCAACAACAGCCGATTGTTGACTTTGCTTGTTGGGTGACGTGACGGGAGTCTTGCTGGCTCGCGAACTGGACCGAGTCACTGGTCGCTCAACATTTCTGGGCTCTACTTTGGCTGCTTTCTCTCTCTTGGGGCGTTTGCGTGGTGCGCGTGCTTGATTGACTGGCAGCTCTTGAATATCGCTGTGGTCTTCTTGCTCCGTTGACGATTGGGCGGCTTTCTTCTGGTTTCTGGCCGTTGGTTTCGGTTTGTTCCGAGCAGGCGCACGTTTCTTTGGCGACTTTTTGGTTTCATCCGGCGGTTCATATGATGAGCTGTAAAAAATTGTCCGCTCGTGTTTGTTTTTGGGGTCACGTGGCCGTCTGGTGCACTGCACTGACGATGACCGTGTGCACCGCCCGTCTGCAGTATAAAAGTAAGATGCAACCAACATCGCTTCGTGCCATGACAACAATTCTGCAACTGAAGTCGCGCTCTGGAACGCCTGTTGCGCGATATTATGTGCCGGCAGTTGGCTGTGGGCAAGATGACAATCGTCGATTACATCTTGGATAATTGCGTCCACGTTGGGGCTCAGCTGAATAATTCATCATGAATTTGAACACTATTTTATGTTATGTAGTTGTTATGTGATGAGAATCGTGTACCAAACTACTGCCTCGCTCAAACAGACAGACGGGCATCACAATCCGACTCCAGTTATCATGCCCATCAATACTGCATGTTTGATTGAAGAGTGATGTACCAGGTTAAGAATGAAAGTGCGGTTGAGCTAACATACCCGCACATTATGATCCTGAATGAATTCCCTCTCAAAATTCTCTCATACCCTCTGCTTGGTGTATTCTTTGCACAGAGTGACCGAACAGTCGGGTCAGATGACCTAGACAACTGCATCTACGAATTCACACAAATGCAAAACAGCCAACCGCTGTATCATAATCGTGTTCACTGA
Source organism: Rhynchonema sp. JSB1_4 (assembly GCA_030248065.1). Taxonomy (NCBI): domain Eukaryota; kingdom Metazoa; phylum Nematoda; class Chromadorea; order Monhysterida; family Xyalidae; genus Rhynchonema; species Rhynchonema sp. JSB1_4. The sequence continues at coordinate 108,707 of JASAMV010002745.1, read as the reverse complement.
GCACAGTTTCATTCGCGGCCACTTTAGATGGCGATGGAGTTGTGACCACGGGAGGAGGAGGCAGTGCTGCGGAGATGGTGGATGGTTGGGGGCCTTCATCACTGTCTGTGCTCGTCGGTCTGGGCACCACCGGCATGAGGCACGGCTGACGAACGTAGATGGCTAAAAAAATTAGAGCAACATAGGCAAACGGCAATGTAGAATAACGTTAATAGCGAGTCATTTCGGTTTAGGTCAACTGAGGTGTCATCAATGGCCACACCAAACTCATTTTGCATATTTTTGCGGTCAAAAATATATGTGTCCCCGGCAAGACACAAATGGAGATTGTCGGTGACCATATGGCCATGGTAGAATGAGTGGCAAAGCTTTGTTTGGAAAGCCAGGTAAACTGTTTGCCAGCTAAGTTGTAATCAAGACTTTTTCTTCTTGCTGAAGTATTTTTTGCACCGCAAATTTTTTGCACTCCTCAATTTCATGCCAAAGAGAAGTTTTAGACGATTACATTTACCTACACTCACCTGGTTTCACATAATCGTCAACATTCACGGGCTTGGGCAACTGAGGTTCGGACTCCGGCTCCACCTGAAACCATACACTGTATACAAAAATCACATTAACGTAAGAATGTAACAAGTGCGATCTGACCGTTTTATTCAACACATCGACCTTTTTGCCACGAGCGCTGCCCTTGAACGTGGGCGAGTCAGGCGTTACATCTGTGTTGGTTGTTGGCATTGTGCTTGGTTTGGGAGCTATGGCTGCCAACACGTGCTTGGCTGTAAATTGTTGACAACGTAGACTGCATCCACGCGAAACATCAGACTGACTGCGTTGTGAGCACCATACACATAGATCAAAAACAGGTGTTCACCCACCGTTAATAGGCACAAGTTGCATGACACCCTTGTCAGTTTGATTCATGAGATCCACACCCGTTGTCAGGCTGGCAGAGTATGCATCGTGGTCAGGTTTCGCACGTTTGTTCTTGTAGACCCGTTGCGGTCGCGGTTTCCTTTTCAGTACCAACTCAACCGTTGACCCAATCATGTCCATTTTTGTGCACTCCGATGACTTTCTCTTTCTATCGTTATCCTGATGATTCTGTTTCTGAGGCTGTTTCGATGGACTGTTACGGGTGGATGAGGCACTTTGTGAACGGGGTGGGGAATGTTGCTGAAAAAGAGGAAAACGTCCACAGTTGTTGATCCATTTGCTATTAATATTTTTAAAGGTAGATTATCAGACGACAGCTTAACAATTACAGAAATAGTGCTGCTGTGCACCCCAGCACAATACACACCAACAGTGACCAGCAAGCTATTATGTTTTCATGCCCATCCATAACATAACCAACTACTGTTCTGCCCAAAACACAACTGAAGATCAAAAGCAATCAACAGATTCATTAAATCAATAACTGTATCCTTCAACCAACGTCAATTTTGGTCGAGTTTTTCACAGGCGAAGATTCGATCATATCCTTGTAAGCCTGAATGCTGTTGCTGGTTGATGCCTTCTGTGCAGCTTGACTTGATGATGTTTCAGCAGTAGGTGGTGGCGTATCTTGTTGACGTGCAGGTGTCGCTTGCACTCCAGTTTGTGAAACATCAGCCATCGTCTGGATGGTTGAGACTGCGGAACTGGCTGTCGTTGTTGTGGGACACTCACCCACGACGGGATCTGGCACAAGTGCTGAAAGAGGATACAAGTTTCAGGTGCGGCGTGTCAAGTCAATTTAGTGTCTTCTCTAATCTGGTGGAGCGCAAGACGAAAAAACGTGCCATAGCAAAAAAGTTGTTTACTGCATTATATTCCCAACAACGAAAAAAGTTCCAAAAATGAAAAAAACAACAAAATTAAGCTGACCAGGCACAGAGCTGAGAAGTTGTTGTATGGGCTGCGGGACGTTAGGTGGTTTCTCTGGTGACCTGAAACAACTTTATTTATCCATCAAGTGTAACGAACCTTCTTTGTAGCGACTCTCGACACTGTGAAATGTTACTACGTTCACGTTTTTCTCAAAGTGGTAGCGCTGTATGTTTGTCGTGATTATTCTGACCGAAAACACCGGGCCTCGCCTGAGTCACCATAAAGAGGGCACACTGTGCTTGGCACCATAATCGTCCAACAAAATACACCAAATACTACTGACAACCAACCGATGTCTCGGTTTTGCCTTGCGCCGTTTCTGCGGACTGCCCTCGTCAACAATGCTCAATGTTTGCGGCGGCGGTGTGACCAAATCGACGTGCGTGTCCGTCATGGCTGGATGACTGTGCAAAGCCGAATCAAAATCGTCGCCGTTGTGCGTGAGAAAGTTCTCCAAAACCGCCATGTCCTCTTCGGTTAGCGGGAGCTGAGACGGGAATATTGGGTGCGTAAATATATGAATTTGAGCGCAGGCCTGAGCCCGAACCTGAGATTAAACCGAAGCCTGAAGGTGTAACGTACGTACGGCAGAGCACAATCTTACACAACTCTTTGTGCCAATCGTGTGAGAACAACCACGGCTTTATGCATCACTGATTGTGGCGCACGTGCGTTCGGCACACAATGGAAATCAAACCAAGGGAATGGCTAATGCTGCCTGCTGTCATACAGCAAAATCAGGCAACAGGCCTCACAGCGGAAACAGGAACAAAATAAAATAAAATAAATTCACCGGCCTTCTGCAACTCTCGAGATAAACGTCACTAACCGATTCAGTGGCGTTCACATCCTGTCTGTGGGTGTGATCGGCAATCTGATCCTTGTATTTATTGGCCATTGACGCCACTGCGTGAAAAACTGAAACAAATGACGTCATCATTGATAGGTTAGGCATGATAGACAAGTCCAAAAAAAACAATTAGTTGATGAGAAGCACAATGCACAACTGGAACTGACCAGGATTGAGAGACTGGTCAACGGACACCTGCTGCTGTACATCGAAACAGGGTGCGCTCGGCGCATCGGTATCCACCAGATGAATACTCGTGTCAGCTGTACGACTGCACGATGGCTGATCGAAATTGGGCTCGCTAGTTTCCCCACGTGTCTGAACCATAAAATGCACTGTTGAAAAGGGCTTGGAACCATGTTCCCGATGGTTTCTCACATCAGTCAGAGGCTTTCAACACAATCAACATGCCACCACACACATGCGCGTGGCTTCCGACCGCAAACAAAATAATAATAATTCAGAAAAATACATAATAACTACAGCGTTTAAAGTCGGGATCAAACTTGGTGGGTTCCAGTTAAAGACATGCGGTCGAGGTTACGCACAACGGGGGGCCATCCCAACTTTTTTGGTTCGAATACTATTTTTTCAGCTTTCAGGTGCTCAATGCAGCAACTGACTATAGTTTTCGTCCCGGCATACAGTCCTGCCCTAGACTATCGCAACTGTGACGGATGCATAAACATAAACTAAACAAACAAAAATTTGAACATCAACGAATACAGAGACACCAACCGAAGCTGGTGGTTGGCTAGATTGTGTTGCCACAGGTGGCCTGGGTGCGAGCACCCTTCGTTTCGCGAGCACAGTCGCCTGCGCAGCGAGGTCCTCAGTCCTCAACTCTGCTGCAGTTCGCTGATGTTTCAAATCGGTGTTGTGGCTCCCAGTTGGAGTCCTATTTTGGGTTCGTTGTTGTGGTTGAGTGCCAGTCAATAACAACATTTTCAACTGGGTGCTGACTTGATGCATTTGATTCACAACCGCATTCACGGCCGACGGAAGGTTGAGATCCGTACCTGAAATTGTCAAATGGATCGGGACCCTGCTCATGTTGGGAGGAACACACATTCACGGGCAAAAAACGTCCGATTCAAACAGATGACCGTCACAACAGAATAGACTTGCAGAAAAGAAGCCAAACATCACGTAGCCATATTCATAATACACACAACGGTAAATGCTGAAACCTCGCTGATAACCGTCAGTGAAACGCCCACTGTGAAAACACTGCCCAATACCTCCATCGGTGGCAATTTTCTTCGTCTTTTTCTGGTGCCACCGATAACACATTTCACGCGCATTAAGCGAAAGTTTTCGGTGCAAGTTGTAACGGCTGAATTTTGAAAAAAAAACAATGGCGGCATCAACCAACCATCACTAATCCTGACAAACATAGCCACGATATCCTCCAAATGTTGTCCATAAAGTTGCTCCGTGAACGCCACGCCCGAATTCAGATGTAGCGATTCATGCACAAAAATGTCTGCGCATTTGTGCATACCGCGACGACGCAAATACGACAGAATCAGCTGCTCGACATTTCGGTCACAGGTCGTGTTCACCACCGTACTGCCGAGCGACATTTTGACGGGTGACACGCGCTGAAATTCTGTCATTTGAATGAACCAGACCGTCAGCACCACGCGCATGAGCAGAGCGCTCTTATGGACAGCAACAGATAGCTAAAAATGTATTGATATGCTCAGTATCAACATCAACGTCAAATTACGCACATTCGGGTAAAGCGCAGTGATTAACCACTGACTTATCTATCAATAAAACAATCAGAAATACTTCACCTCATAGGTGGCACCGAAATAAACAGTGAGACAACATCAAATGATCAACGAAAGGGTAACCCTGAGTTTTATCGCATCTGGAACTAACGACTGGTGATTGACTAGTAGCTTGGAAATCACGTTATTTGACCAGATACGTGCACCTAGAGGACAAAGAGCTGTTAATAGATATCAAAGTTGCACAAAACTCAAGCTGATTAGTAATGGATGAACACAGGTGGAAGCAAAGGCAATAAAATCGCAAAATCTTATAGAGACACTCAATTTTCCAAAATCGAAAGTCATGCTTAGACTCCACAACAACACAACCAAACTCCAGTGAGACCACTGTCGCTGAATGAAGCAATCACCTGCAATAAGACGAACATCACAGCGGCATTTACGTACATATCACATAAAGAGAGCAGAAAGGAATCAGTACAAAACAAGTGAAAGAATCAAACAGCAAACAAGGCAAGAGGAGATCGAACAAAAACATCAAAACTAGCTTCAGTGAAAAAAAAACAAACTCCAGCCACATGAAATTGGAGCACCAGCTCATCATCAAAATCAGAACAATAACCCTTCCACCCAGAGCGTGCAATAACATTTCTGTAAAAAAACAGCTGATTGGACAATAAAATTTTTCGACTGACAAATAGCATCGCGCCCCGATGATCACATCGTCCAGCCTTGAAACCTCAGAACACACAGTGCCGATCATGTTCAAACAGTTCGTCATACAATTGCGGACAGGCGTGTTTCACATGTTGTTGCATACCATAATATTCAAACACGTACTTTGCCTGAATCAGGGACGTGAACGGGTCGCGATGCGCATCCGCCTGACTCAATTCGGTCTGCGTGCCTTTCGAGCGACATTTGTCTCCGGTAATCCCCTTGTCCACTGAAGTCCCACTTGATCCCACCAGGCCGCGACCCCTGCCAATACCGCCTAGACCACTGACCAGGGGTGGAGGACGCGACGGCGGTTCGGGCGTGCGACATTGGGGCACATCAATTGTCGACAATGGAGATACGGATTGATGATGGTCGACACGGTCCCAACAAGGACTCAGACTCAGGCCGGGCGGTGCATCCGGTGCCGGACTGGGACTCGGGTCCATGTCCGGGAACAGTTTATCCAACGCCGCACACACTTGTGGATTGTCAATCATGTTGTCTCGTCCCAGACTCGAACTTGCATATCTATTTGCACATTGTTGTTGAAACGTGATCTGTTGGTGCGTGTCGGATGACACTGGACTCGACACACCACTGGCACCGGTGCTGGCACACAGCGGTGGAAAACTGAAAAAATTTCATCAAATTTCTTTTCTATAACAATTCAAAAATTTATATTTCGAATCAAGTAACAGATCAAATCTCGGTGCAGCAACGGGTGACGCAGCAGTGGAATGTGGTCGCGAGCCATTCACACTATCCCATGGCCAGATTCGTTGGATTTCAGCGTCACTGCGTTCTGAAAAAAGTTAACTGGTAGAAATTACAGAACTAATACAGCAAGGTGCTAAACCGACGCACCATCACCAAATGTCCCATCACCAAACTGCACCACGTCCGCATCACACCCCTGATCGGGTTCATCAATTGTGATCGATTGCAGGTAGTTGGAGAAATCATCGTCAAAGTCGCCGTCCTCAAATGTACGGAACGCAACTGAAATTATGGATTTAGATTAGCTTTTGTTTCACCATGCGATTTGTATATTGTGCTCTGTGATTATTTAGGTGTTGAATTCTCGCAATATCGACTTCGCACATGGGATTGGTTGGCCATTGTGTGATCCGATTCGACCTGAGTGCCCTCCTTGCTGCAGCACACAACAAACTGCAGTGGTAACAATTAGGCAGCTTCGTCTACTTGAGAGCGTTCTCTGCTCCACTCAGTTGTTGCACAAAAAGAACAAATAAAATAAAAAATTAAGTCGAATCAAAAGAAAAAGCAAGTATCAAATGAAATCAAAGTATCTGACCCGAACTCGCAGCAGTGCTCGTCTCAGACTGGAACTCCTGCAGCGACGGTGGCGACGAACCACGTGAAACATTCCGTGACTCATTAGTGGCAGCAGTCACACTCATAGGTTCTTGTCTGAGTCGAGATGGTCGTAATTGCTCTGTTGTGTCATCCTCGTTCCTGTTCTTGGCCCGGTCAACAGAGAACGGGGCCATGCGTTTCTCGTAGTCGAACTGGCGCTCCGTCAAGAATCGAACCTCCAGCGCTCGATAGTAACCGCGACGGACCGGAACCGCGCGATACATGAACCTGGCCACAATTTTTGGAAATTTCTTTCGCTTCGGCCGTTTTGTCATGCGGTTGGCTCAGACAGGGTTGACAATGGGAGGTTGTTCACGAGGGAAACATCAGCGCACAAATAACATCTTTAAAATTTTGGTGATCTTTGGCACCAAACGATGTCGGAAAGCACCCTTTGAATTACATGCTACTTCGTTGAGACGTTTAACAGTACGTAACACCGAAATGGTAAAGGTTGGGCTCAGACCTTGACGACACCAATCACGCGCACAAACAGCTCTTTCCAAGGGAGTGGTGTGGAAAGAATCATTTTTATTCGTAGCCCCTATTTCATGACAAGCAACTAAACTAACAAAAGACACTGCCGAAAAGTATAATAAAATTAATAAAAAATCAAAATTCCCAATCGAAAGCCATCTCAACCATCAACAAGCACATACCTATCTCCAATTGAGCACAGTACGCCACAATGTGCGTTTTCTTGTCTGTCCAGCAGATGTTTCATTGAATCCAAACTCACAATGATGGATGAATCACTGGACAATTGTTTGGACACACCCAGCACGAATAAACGACGCACAACACTCACGGTTGCTACTCCTTCCCTGCAATGAGAAACAACACTACGATGGGCTTCACAGTTCAAAAATTCATTTTCGTGAGAAATATCCCGGTTACAGAATTTCAACCGCTTTCTAATTTGAGGAACATCTATCCATCTTTTGCACAAGACGTGCATAAAGGTTTTCAAATCGTCAGCACCATTCCGATGAACGTGATGCGCTTCACTGCATGATGCTCGCATGTCGAAACGGGCAATAAAAAATATAGTTTCGTTGGATGATCATCTGTTACGTCAAACGGGGCCGGCCGAAGGGACATCAGCACAAAGGCCATAAAGCATAAACCCAGTGCCCAACCTCATATCGCGTTTCGGACACACGTACGTGGCACGCAATCGACTGTCGTAGCCTTCGCCCGGCACAAAAACCACCTCTTCCTTCTGTTTGTAACGTTGACTAAGCGTCTTCGTCTGAATTGAATGTTACGTGAACGGTTGGTCAAAAGTTTAGCTTCTAGAAAGATGATATCAATAATAAATATATATATATATATATATATAACCCCTTAGTATGAAAAGAGCCCTCACACACAACGCTGCTTCCAGCTTTCCAGCCAACTTTCGACCAAAAAACACCGAATCCTTATTCTAAACAATTCACGCGGACTCCACGTGAACCAAGAAATCAAAGTGGTCAAAGTTGGACGTCGTGCACTTTGAAGAAACAAGCTGGCCAAACGTTCAGCCTTTCTTCAACCAGCCCAACCGGCACACTGACATGTTGCCAACTGTCATCGGCGACAATCATGCCAAACACCCGTCCATCGGTGATCGGATCGCATCTGATTGTGGCACGATGCTGATTGCGAATGTCGATGCGACCGACACAAGCCACATTCGGGTTACTGTAAGTCGACGACTCGAGATCGACGCACATGAACGCACGCTGTGCTGTAGGTTGCGTGATTGTGGTTGTGCTCGTGTTGCTCGCAGAGCTCAGTGTATTATCAGGGTTGTTCTTGTTGCGGTGCAAACGCGGACCCACGCTCTGACGACCGCCGAAATTGTTGTGCCTGAAATTGAGGGACAGATGGATTTTTCAGACTTGACCAAAACCAACCACAACAAACATGATTTTGTCCACTTGATTGGTTGTGACAACGGCTTGAAAAAAGAACAACAGCACAAACAGATGATGTTTCAGAAACACGTCACTTTCCATTACAACCGTTCTTTGACCAAACGCAAAAATGCTTTCACAGGAAACAGGTAGATAAAGCAAAATTTAAGGAAACAAGCATTTGCTTCTGAATTGATAACTTAAAGTCGAAGCCATAAATAACTCAACCCAGCGAACCAACGTTTTCGCTTGCGACGAAAGATGAAGTACTTTTTTGAACTTCTCGATGAAATTATCGGTCTCGGCAGCGTGTGTGTTCCGAACGCCGTGCAGCTGCATTGTGTTGGCTGAGAAGAAGAACATATCGTGCGTACGTCGGGGCTGCGAGAAGATGTACTTGAGCTTGAATTGGTCACCAGGATATGGGTGCGTCGTTTCTGGAAAGGAAAATTAAGAAATAGTGTCAATACATCGTAATAAAATACTGCCCTGAATTTTTCGTGGAAGAAAAAAATTTATTCCTTTGCTCGGGCTTTGCAGCCAGTTGCGAACAAATGAGAAAAAGCCAGGTCAACGAAAATAGTTACTGTATATCACGTTTCTGAACTGTGCTGTGCGCACGCCAGTCTGACGTCACTGGTAGGCTTGTGTGTCACAATTATGTGACCTCCCCAAGTACACGATCGTGCTTTTCTAAGATGAATGCAAACACCAACGTCAAAACCCAATAAACAGCACAAAATGGTAGACTTTTTGCTTTCAATCCAACCCAAACTCACCAGCAGACACAATGAATACAAACTTCGGTCCGGCATAGCGCTGGTCCCAAGCCGTCAATTTCGGTTCGGACTGAGCCAATGCCACTTTGACGGTGTCAAAACGCAATTCGAGTTCGGGATTCTTGGCGATCGGACGCGGCGACAATTCCCACAGCAGACGCTCGCTGAACTCACTGAAACACTACCGCTGTGTGGGATGCACACCGATCACATATACTACGGCTAGGGATAGAGGTCGGGGGGTACCCGACACCTACGCTTTTTTGGCACCCGACACCCGACATCTCTCTAACCCTAACTACGGCTGTCAAACAGTTTGGCTGATACCGCAACAAGCATTGTTTCTGCTTGTGAGCGAGATAAAAAAATCTCTCGCAGGTCATGCGCCCAAGATTTCGCACAAATTGCACGCACAAACCAACCGCGCTTCGCGTTTCGTAAACGTTCGACCTCGATGCGCGCGTTCGTTGAAGATACTGATGGTGGTCCATTGCACTTCGGTTGTGCCCGAAATAGACAAGGGCAGTGGCTCGGACAAGGAGTTAGTCGGGCCATTCGGAGATAAGAAACTGCAGGAAAATAAGAATTTTATTTATTGTTTCCTGGTGTGGGTGCAGTTTGAGGCCTGTATCTGTGTCACAACATCATGCGCCTGCCAAATTGCTGCATGTTACGGAAATGATCCTGTGAAGTATGATCTTTTGAAATTTGACGTTCTTGAATTTAGTGACAAAACTTCAGGACACAAAAACATTGTTCTATTGTTCATGCAAGAAAAACTAAATTAAACAAAAACACGAACTTTGCACCGCCACAACAAAGCCTGAATTGTTTGATCAGTCTGTCACCACCGTGTTTCTCAAAGAATCGCGCTTCGGACGCTCGAACATCGAAGAATCGTATTGTCGGGCTACGGTAGCACTCACGAAGCTCACCTACCAGCGACAAGTGCGAACCAAGGTGCAGATCTGAACAGTTGGATAGTGAGATTCTGTGCAAGTCACATCAGTGTTCTGGGTATCCACCTTTTTTGGTTCTTTGCTCCTGCAACCACTACCACAGAGCATAAAATGTTAACAAGTGTTAAACAAAACGGGTGAAACTCAGAAGGCCATGAAACTGGCACCTAGCACTGGCACTAAAATAAAAATTCAAAGCATGCAACGTCGAAAAGACACCAGGCCCACCAAACCATCATCAATAAAAATGAAGAGCACACGATAGCGTCGCGGCGCGTGTTGCATCCATCGCGCAATGAACTGTCTAACGCGTCCACGTGCGTGCAAAACTTGATTGGTGTGTGACACACGGACTAGCTGGCAGGGACTCGGCTGGAACACGGCACACTCCTCGTTGTCGGTGCACGTCGACAGCTCGTGTAGCAGGGTGGTCGATACCAATCTGGTGTGTTAAACAGCATGAAAGCGTGTGGACACAAAAAGAGGGCATTGTAGAATGGTTGACACAAATGGTTCACGTAAATACTTAACAAAGTTGTTTGTTGAGGCGGGGCGGGCCAACCAAGATTAATTTTCACATTTGGCCAGGTGATCACAAACCGGTGCGCAAACATCTTACGCGACCCACTTGCGTAAACCATGACTTTCGAATTGGCCACGAAACACGTGACACAGGATGCAAACTGTTCAGTCAACATCTACTATTGGGCTCAATAAGTCCAAACTGAACATTGTCTACCTTCTACAATCATGCCATCGACCAACACAGCCAAAAAAGCATGCACACAACAGCCCGAATCACAATGTGTTAGTAAACTCCGAGACAGAAATGATGCGCTTGCACGCACAAGACAGAAAGAAATTTATATCACATACTTTATGGTTTGATCGCGAACATTCGTTCCAACCACCACCACAGCCCACTCCATCGCTGGGTGCCAATGCCCTGTACAATTCCAAAAAAACTTTGTTCCATTAATTTTCCGCAATTCAATAGCATTGTTAAAAATATAGCCAATCCGTATGGGCTGACCGACATGAACGGTGCATTTCCAGCTTGCAGTAACTCAACGGTTCAAGTAAAGTTTTATTCCCCCAGAGATAATAAGATCACGACGACACGAGTAAGTGACCAATACCGACCGACTAGAAAATTAAAATAATAAAATACAAGTGAACTTTCCCACAACTTTATGGCCACATTTACAGTGATATTCGAAAACGGGAGGATAATCTCAGGCGGTTTACTCAGTTTTGCAAATGCACACAAATTAGCTACCGTTTCAGAACGAAACAAATAAAAGAACAAACATACTTATTTGGCAAGAGAAAAAACCGAAAGAAAAATTAACACGCCAAAATTTACCCCGATATTCAGTTTAGACCCGGATACAATAACGGAAAGGGTAACTACAGCACACACTCTCAAGTAAAATATAACTCAAAAAACGAAGAACCCCAAAACGAAGACGCACGATCAAAGGCACCACCACGATAAAAATCCCGTTTCAATCGACATCAAAGGCAAATTCGATATTTGATACAAAAGTACTGAATAAGGGTCATACACATACATTGGTAATGAATACCTGATTTTACACCGACCGATTTACATACACTGTTACCCTGTAAAAATAAACGCGCTTTTAAAACAAATGCTTTGGTTTCACAATGTATGCGCAGTTAGGAAGCCACTGACGTGGTACACTAAAATAATAGTCATGAACAGGGCAAGGAACAATATGCATATCTATTGACATAATCAGCAGACATAAACGTCAGACAATGACATAAACCAAAATAACTACTCAATCATCAATTAGTGATCAGCGAACAACAGCGCATATAACTGCGGTCTCAACTGTCTGACATGATCCTGCAGTCCAAAACATTCGAACACATATTTTGCATGCGACAGCATTTCGACTGAGTTCTGGTCTAAGGCGAGGCGGTTCGGTTCTGGGTCGGTCTGCGTGCACTTCTCTTCACTTTGATTTTGCTGCACCCCATTGCTGGCCACAGTGTGCACACTTTGCGATGGGGTCGGTGCGGCAGCAGTTGAGGTCGAAGTCTGAGCCTGTGCCTGATTATCAACGAACATCGGTACCGTGTTGGGCGCCTGCGGTTGTACGTTGAGCAGACCCCGTCCCATGCCTTTGCCTCTGCCCATAGCAGCAAGTCGACCTGGTTGCTGAGGAAGATCGAGTTGTTGCTGCGTGTGCATGACAATACCGGGAGGCAGTAGCCCGGTTGAGACTGGCACCTGAGCTTGGGCGTACAGGGCACTGGGCCGTGGTTGTAGCAGCTGCATTTGTTGCGACAGCACTGAGGCCGGTGCTGACATTTGGAACGCATTGGACAACGGGCTGGGCAGTGGTTGTTGATACAACGGTGGTTGGATGGGCCTGGAAGAAGACGAAGCGTTCACGCTATTTTTTATGCCGACCGAATATCTGTTGTGTGGACGACTGCACATGCACAGTGACGGATGCCCTGTTCGATTACGATGAACTGGTTTTGTGGGCATGCAATCTCTTGGTACTTTTGTCAGTCAACAAGGAAACGCAAGAAATAGACCTTCATCTAATCTTTTCTGCATCATGAGTTACCCCATTGTCACAGATTCCCCGTGAAAAGCCGAATCACTCACATTTGTAACTGCGCATAGCCGTCAGTGGTGGTGGACGGTACTGATAGAGTGGACAAGCTGCCGGCAGCCATGGGATATTGTTGTTGATCAGATCTGCAAAAACGCAAACAAGCTAGGGACCAAAACCCAAGCCAATTAATCGAAACACATCATCGAACGTTTGACATGACAGCGCTGGCAAGCAAGGCGCAAACTGATTTGACGCCAATGTCATTTGAGCGTGCTCGTTTGGGTCCGCGGCACTGCAACGCAATGTTTTCGTTCACTTTTGTCCCTTCAGGTATTTTTCCAAGCATTTTTGTTCCAAATTCAGTGTGAACAATCTAAAAACACGAAAACATCAAGATCTGACGAACGTTTGGTATGAAGCAACGGTTGACGTCAGACTTCCGGGCGTCACCGGTAGTTGTTGGTACTGAGTTGGCCTGAAACAGTTTAGCAATTTTGTGACGGCCCCGCTACTTTCTTATCATTCATCTTCAACAAGAGATGGCTGTATGATTCATTCATTTAGCACGACACGTATGCTATGCACATTGACCTATGCTGTGCATATGCTGTGCATATTGACCTATGCTATGCACAACTGGCCACGAAAATGAACTGAAAAAATAAGAAAATTTACACAGTCGCAGTAAGCCAAAAAAACGTTGCGCGACAAACGTTTATGAAAAACTTGAGTTTAAAAACTTTGACCAATCTCAGAACACCACAAAATAATGAATGAGCAAATGAGATGCTACTTAATACAGGCAAAAAATCTGTAACGACACTGCAATTGGCTAATACCGGCAACATTTAGTTTCTCCTACCAAACCAAATTTATAACATTCTGATAGTTATTTCGTTTAGAAACTCTACCGCAAGCCAAAAATACTGAAGAATAAATTCACTAACAAGGGTGCTGGTGCACACGGATCATTCGAAATGACCGAGTCAGCGCGCTGCTGTGTGACGGTTGTTTGTTGATGCTGCATTTGACTGGCCAACACATATGCGGGAGCAGACAATTGGAATGAGCTGGGGGGTTGAGATGAGGGAAGCGAGAGATTCGATACGCTGCCCGGCGTCGGTAACGATGGGTGAGATCTGGACGATGAAAACACGCATTTAATTTTGTTTCGTTTTCTGTGATTGAAGGCTATCCACAAATTGACTAACAACTGTAAGCCACTGGACGCGACCGACTCAGCGCGCGATTGTTGATCGGTGCTGTTGGCCATAAAGATTCGTTCCAGTTCATCGTTCAGTTGAGCTTCGTCGATTTCTGAAACAAGTTGCAAGAAAAAAATAAGAGAAAAACAAAAGAAAATCATGGATCAAACTCGGTGAACAAGTCGTACAGAATCGAATTTGCTTTGGAAGTTCCTTTTTTGAATCGAGGATATTCGAAATTTGCTGATGCCGCCACACAATATTCGTAAAAGCAGTCCCAGAAACAGCGCAGGCTTTTTTCACGTTACCTCGTGTCTGTATGTCCCTGCGGAATGCGAAATAAAACTGAACTGAGCTCATAAACAGCCTTTACGTTGGTACAAATTAATGGCATCAGCAAATAAAGAAAACCAAATCTGTTGAAAAACAGTCACGCGGACATATAACCAGACATAAGTGCAAGAAAACTACGACTGTAAATTAAAGTTCAGAGAAAATAAACGAAAACAACGAGAAAACAGGCACCTTTCTCTAATTCTTCGCCAACCGACGGCGGCACGCTGCTTGTGGTTTCATTTGCGGCCGTCACCGATCGCAGATACTCTTCGAAATCGTGATCGTACGCTCCGATGTCGGAATCAAGATATGCTTGTTGTCGTGCTTGGCCTTGACATTTGATCAATTTTTTGTCAAAGCTTCATAAATTAATTGCATTTCGAGATTACTTGCACCGGCCGAAACAAGTGGGAATCAGGTGGCCGAAATGCAAGTCCAAAGCTCGAAACATTTCACCAACTCGCAATCAAACAAAGCTGATCCAATCCGGTCCGATCTGCAGTTTCTGCATGCCTGAGAAAAACCAAAATACGATCTTCAGAGAAGAAAAACGTCATTTTCCAATATATTTTACGGAAAATACACAAGTACAGTCAGTCAGAGTCAGATCCATAACAAACAAAGCTTAATTATTCCAAACCTATTTAGGCTAAGCAGAAACAGGATTCTACTAAAACCAACTTGGAGCATCGCCATTATTGCTGATATGCGGCAAGTCAGCTTGTTGATTCAGGCACGGCGGTGTGTTCTCCTGTCTGGGTCTCTCACTCGCTGATTGGTCACTGTCAGCAGCAGCGGCAGCCAATTGCAATTCGTATTTGTGCTGCCGTTCGGTCAATAGGCGCACTTCGATCGCTTTCGCACAGCCCACACGTGATGGTACAGTTCGGTGGACGAACCTGGATCACGTGATATGCGACGACATAATGACTTATACTTCGTTTTCTTTTTGTACGCACCCAAACACATGCTCACTGTATTAAAGACCTAGTACGGGAGTTGATGCTTGTTTTGCCCGTTTCTGCCTGTTTCCACAGACCAGCGAGGTGCCAGGCCTCGTCAGCGCGAACATCTCTGGCCAAATGACCTCCAGTCCAATCCAACAACACTCCGAGTCTGAGGAACCTCCAGAAAACATCAACTCACTTGTCACCGGGTTTCACCACCCGATTGCAGTCATACTTTTCATGTGGCGAGAACAAATGATGAAGTCTTTGGATGGAGAAGAAGATTTTGACGCCCTTGTCGAAGCCGAAACAGTACTGCGGGAACACGCGATCGACGGTCCCGACGCCGCCTCTGCAAACTCGGACGCAATGTTCAGTATCATCGCAGCGTGAATCGCTAATTTTACGTTGTCACTCTGATATTGTCATGTCGGTGACGAATTAGTGAAATGTCTTTCGAGTTCGCCACAGATAAACATGACAGCACTCAAAGCAGTAGCCGTAAACCGTTTTCTTAGTTTTGTTAGAGACAAACTAGATGTGCTTCTCGCTCGTGTGGTTGTTTGTCAGCCGCTCGCAAACAAAAGAAAGCAAGACGACATAAGAACGAAAACTCACTGCAAAAGTCGCTTCGGACAGACGGACACGGCATGGGAGCTGCCGTCCAGATGTCCCAGAAAGGCCACCTCTTCGTTCGGCTTTAGAAACGACGTCAAGCTTTTGACCTATGATGAAAACGCGATGCATAAAAATAGAACAACGTAGAATATTTGAAAAGTTTGAAAAATATTTCAATATTTGAGTGTGGCCCAAAGGTTTGCTTCGCACGAAGGAGCGGTGAAGTTGCCCTAACCAGCTGGCTGGGGGTCAGGCGGCTTGAAGGGAGATATGACCAGCCCGGGATAAGATCCCCACCTGGACGTATGACCATGCCCCACCCCCCCCCCCGACATCTGTGCAACAAGCCAATCGGCTCCCGCACGGCGCAAAACCAAGTAGCCAAAAGCGACGTTTAAGACTACAAGTCGGAGTGGTCTTCCCAAAAACATTGATAAATAAGAGAATGAGGGAACACAAAAAGCCTCACATTTTCATCACAACAATCCTTGGGCGTCACTTTCAGAGTATATCCGTTTTTGGTTCGAATCTCTCCGTACTGATCGTTGATGATGTTGATTCGTCCGAACTTGGCGCCGTGCGGATTGTGGTAGGCGCGTTGCATTTGACCGATTGTGAATTGTTGAGATGAACTGGCCCGTATGGCTGGTGCTGCTTTCGGTGGCGACGGGGCTCGCGATGGAGTTCTGCTGAAATTTGTGAAAAACATTCAGTTATAAAAAGGCTTAGGCTTAAGATGCGCAAGTCGGCCGATTCCAGCGCGCGCACTCACAGGCGGGCTGCATGCGAGTCAACTTGCTGCGTCATTGTGCACGCGCGACCGACCTGCACATGTGGTCCGAAACATTGTGTTAACTGTGTTCCGTTTCAAAAACAGAAAAGCACACGCTTACTTCTTATTTGTTGTAAGATTTTGTTGACATATGAAGCACATCCCCATTCGCTTCGTAAGAGCTTAAAATTTCAGCCAAAGAAAGTGGTGCCTTGGTTTTTAAAAAAGTTTTATACCACGTTCAACGAACAAATGTCTGAATAGAAAACACTGAAAACATTGAAGCTCAAATCCTGCTGAGTTTTACACAGGGCGGCTTCATATTTTTTCATGTTCCATCCACCTCCTGCAAAATTTTGTGGGCCTCGTGAAAATCCAATTTCAAATCTACATTTCTCCATTGCCTGAAAAAGTGGGCCAAAACAAGCGCCTTCACCAATGAATTGTGTAGCCGCTTTAACCTGTACACCGAGTCACCCAACAACAAATGTCTGAATTGTTGAATCAGTCGATCGCTGCTGTTGCTGTTGACTGCATTCATTTGTGTTGTGTTGGCCGAAAAGAAGATCATGTTCGATACTTGTCCTGTGTAGACGTACTTGCGTGAGAATTGCTCTTGGGGAAATGGGTCGCACGATTCTGCAATGGCAAGGTTATGATCCAACGTGTTCACTTGGTGGTTATTTCCGACAACAGTATCGTGCTGTTGACAAAAGAGCGGCGAAAAATCTCTGCATGTACATGCACCTGACCTCATAACTTTTAGAAATGCTTCAGAAATATAACGCTCAAGGCTGGTCACAAATCAAAACTTTTACGCTGCTATCTGAATTCATAAGCTAGACCAATACGCCATGAAGAAAGATCAGTTACCAGTGGCAATGGACCAGTCACAATATTTTAACTATCTTCTGTGTAGTTTTGAGTGGCATGCTGCCGTAGTTTAACGACTGACGGTCACTGTACTGACAAATTAAAAAAAGTGAACCAACCAGCCGAGATAATAATAGCAACTTTCGGGCCCAAATATCGATGGTGCCAGGACATGAGCTTGGCTTCACTTCCATCCAGTGCTATCTTCATTTTATCGTATCGCAACTCGAGGCATGGTGAATCGGCCACATGACGCGGATGCAACTCGTGCACAAGACGTTGGGCGCATTCGCTGCAAATGAGCAGTAATTGAAGTTTTCGACGAAACGTGCGAAGCACATAAAATTCAGCAAAGATACTGGACGAGACCAGTCAATTTAATTTTCAAATGATGTTGGTTTGTTCAAAATGCGTCCAAGTCACCAACCGCGCCTGCCGTTTCGTGAACGCGCGTTCTCTGTGCGCCTTCTGATTGTACACACTGATGGTGGCCCATTGTATTTCGTCTTGGTCAATATTCATCTGTTTTAGACATTCAAGATGGCCGAATTTGTTGAATGAACTAGCTGGTTGTTGTTGTTGGACTGGCAGTGCTTGACTGGATGGATAGTGTTCGAGAAAGATTCTGCAACAAATATCAGAAACGAAAATAGCAAAATTCGGCCGCTATTGAAGCTCTAAAGGCGAGCAAGCAACACATAAGCAAAAGGTAGCAACCCTCAAGTTTAAGGAACTCACGTTCCGTTTTTGGCTGACGGAGTAATTCTGAATGTTGTGATGAGTACGCACATAACGACTTGCGCGCATCAAGCCCAACGGACCTGACAAAAACCGCAAAAAACAAAGATCCAAACCGCAAAGCCTCACTTTGACACGCCGCAACAGAGTCTGAATTTGACGATCAATCGTTCGTGTCTGCGTTGTTCACAGTAGAGCGCGTCGTGTTTGTCAATGTCAAAGAATCGAATCGACTGGAATTTGTTACGCAAACGTTGCAAGACGGCGTGCGTTTGGTTACGGACTGCTGAAAACATCATAATTGATTAAATTTGGCAACAAATAAAATTAATTACGAAAATATAATCCAAGTCTGATGTGGCTGAAAGCCGGTCACATTGCTGAAAATGTTTCAGTACAAACCGACGTCGAACATTACAGATGTCGAACCAAAAACAAACGTGTTCGTTGTCTTTGCGATTCAGGCAAGATCAAAAAAACTTCCGTGAGGACGAGACCTGATTCGTAAATTATTTTCTCCCATCAACATCAAGCCTGCCGTGAAATCACACGGAGTGAGTAAGAAATCTAGAAAAACAGGACCGACACCAAAGTTCAAACAGAAACAACACGTTCAACCAGACCCACCACCATCGTCGTGGAAAATAAAGAACACTTGATAGATCTCCTTGCCCGAATTCCACTTTGATACAAATCGGTGGAGATGACTGTCTTCGCGCATTATTTCATCGACTTGCGACACACGAAACAGCTTGGATGGAGTCGGATTGAACTTGTAACGTTGACCGGCCGACGCCAGCTCGGTGAGAAGCTTGGATGCGACAACTCTGATCGGGCAAGATGAGTAAGAAATAAATAATGTGAACTTTTACATTCCACGTGCATTATTCGGGTGATAAAAACAGACATACATTCAAATATAACACACCTGCGCCACATTCGACCAGCGCTAGCAAAGACATGGGGCACTGATAAGACAGGCACGTACAAGCTCACACGTGCATTTGATGCTCTTTGAGATTTTCTCTCCATCAGCATCACTACCACAACGGGGACGGAACGAAAATTTCGGACAGCTAAACATCGCGATAAAAGATAAATTCGCAAAACAGACCCGACAGTTTGCTCTGAAACGACAGCGCCAATCACAACGCACGCCCAGTCCATTTCGATTTTATTATTGTTGAATCTTGATTGGAAAATAAGACTGTTTCGTTGGTGGATCGTTTCGGTGTGCCTCAAGAAATGGGTACTTGACAAAATGGAATGAAAATCATGATTATTGAACTAAATAGGCCGACAGGCTGAGAAAATTCATCCAATCCAATCACAGGCGCCTGCCAGCAACCAAACAGGAGCATGGATATCAAGTCCCGTTCTAAGCGTGGTCAGTGCACGGGTGCCCAAACCCCTGATAAATCAAGGCAAGTAAACAAAGCAAGTGCTTTGCACAGTTCGCAACATGAACTGATTTGGATGTTTGGTGCAACAAAATGGCACCACCACACCACAAGAGAGGCAGCTGCTTGCTCATAGTTATTCATAAAAATCGGACATGAAACAAAAAATTTGCAATAAATCCATGAACAAGAATTTGTGAGAGAAAATAACACGCACCATCAACAAGTAAAATGCATTCAACTTTAAACAGTCAATAAACACCGGAAGCGAGAGCACACAAGATGTTGCAAAAGTATAGGCAAACTACACCAACATGAGCTCGATTTCGCAGCTGGCGGAATAGTGAAACATTCATACGTGGCTGCTGATTTGGGAAATGTTACACGTTGAAGAATACAAAGTGGAGGATGATGATTTTCTCTTCCTATTCGTTTTGAATACACACCACCTTCGAAATCGGGCTCGTGTTGGTGTAGTTTGCCTTTACGCTTCCCAATGCTGCACATATTATACTGCTGGCTGTAACGGGGCACACATGCTGCTTCAACAAAGTTTCACGGTACCCAAAAAAGTAGCAGGAAGAAATTATTCCTTGTTGCTAAAACATACTTCTGCAACATCCTGCAACTGCAACACTACAATGAGGATCAGTAATCAGCAAGCACCACCAAATACGCGAAAAACTAACAGCAATATAATTTGTACAACATCCTTGAATGACAGAATTATATATTTATGAAATACACCCTTATGTTTGCATGCACATTTCACTACTATCCTGTTTTGTAACAAGGTGCCCACAACTTTTTACATTATTCTATGTACAGAAACAACCAAATTCTCTGCCAATCATCATAAATCGCTCATTTTGTACGACACTTTCGCGTCGACTTTGTGTACGGTGGTGGAGAAACTGCGCAATTTGACTTCGGTTGAATTGGCGATCATGCACGGTCCCGATTCAGACCAACCATCTGGTGCATCCGTGCTCTTGCGGGTGTACGTCAGGATATCGAATGAACCTGACATAAAATTGGACAACGTAAAGTCCATCGCTCAAAATTGTTCGTTCCGCAGCTTGTCATGCCACCATAATTGCCAGTACAGGCAAGCTGAAACAATATCAGCCCGAAAAAGACAAGTGCTAAGTGCATCACCCAGATGCGGAAAGAAATTTACGTGATTCAAGTTTTATTTTATTTTCGAAGAACGAAGTGCTATAGAAAACAAACACGGAGATTCCAGCAACGGCAGGAACGTAACGGAGGCAGTGATCTGTCGCATAACATCGCCGATTTCTTGTCGAATTTGCTTCTCCGTCTTTTTATTTGAGCCAGATCTGGAATCGAAAACATTTATTCAGAAACTTTGCCGCCCATTCGCATCTGAGAGCAACACACCCATGTTGGTTTATTGCTCTCAATGATGCATACAACCATGCACGTAAATAAGTGATAGAAGCACAGTTACAAGACCGGGTGGGACAATTACGGCAACACACCCATCATTTGTTGAACTTTCGTCCTGCTCTGCTTGCACATCAAACTGCCATCGCTCCAGCACTTCGCGTGTTTGCACGTCGGAAATAATCAGCACGATTCGGTGTAGTTCCTTTGATTTGAGCCAATCTAAAATAATGTATTCTTAAGACATTTAAAAATACTATCAAAAAAACTTCATTTAAATCGTGATACTGGTGACCAAGGATTGGGCAATGTCGGGCGTCGGCATAAACCCTACAGGTTGTCTGGCGGCGCCCAAAAAGTGCTAGTGCACGTGTGCTGTCGGGAATCCCCCGATCGCGATTCCTAGTTACGACAAAACGGGTTGATCTGACATCTTGATAGCTTGACCCGAACCTAACCTTGCACTTGATCAATAAACGGTTGCAAGAACTTGGTAAGTTTCGGGTCAGCGGTCACGAACAAACTCAATCCGTATTTCTTCTCTCGTTTGAACATCTCTGCTGGATACAGTCCGCGTTGGTACAAAATGTTGTTGATGCCGAAATCTAAAATACAATGTGGTCAAGATTCGTACAGAAAATACAGACCGCGTTGGTATATTCCCAAGACACATTAAAAACTATGCCTATAACGATTTTATGTCTATGGCGAATCCATGAGTACTTTAGGATTAGGATATGTCAGTACTTAAAGCGGTCCAGGCAGTGGGGGCACCGCGCCAAACTTGTTCAACTTCGTTCATTTTAAAGTCATTTCAGTCACGTCTGCGTGTTAAAATGTACGCAACGCAAACGCACAATAATTTTCTTTAGTTTACTTCCGTTTATGGACGTACTCTGTGCATTGGATAATGGCGCTTACTGCTGACTTTTTCGCTGTTCCTGTTCGTCAAAAAATATGCTTATGAGTGATATTTTCGAAACGGTGCAAAGGTCAGTTGGGTGTCAAGGTCGGTGGAAAGCTCGGTGTGAGAAAGTTCAGTGTAAGCTCGGCGTAAGCTTGAAACATTGCACGGTGAACAAGCAGCAGACGCACGTTTCTAAACGAAAGGTCAACTTTGACAGTCTGCTGTACAAGCGTAAATCATGTGTTTGCAATCTGGTTCATTTAAGCTGGATGCACAAGCGTTTTCAAACGATATGTGTGAATTTCGTTACCTTTCATGGAGCCGTTTTGATTTTGTGCTGTGATCAGTTAGTGACGTCAAAATTTTTGGCACCGCCGTCAATGTTCAATTTCTCAACAGCCTTGCGACGAAATGTTAGGTAACTTACAAATATTCCTTCAAAACGTTTGTGCAACCAGCTTAAACGAACTAGATTGCAAACGAACGATTTACGCTTGCACAGCAAACTGTCAAAGTTGACCTTTCGGTTAGAAACACGCGTCTGCTGCTTGCTCAGCGTGCAATGTTTCAAGCTTACGCCGAGCTTACACTGAACTTTCTGATACCGAGCTTTCCACCGGTCTTTACACCCAACTGACCTTTACACCGTTTCGAAAATGCCACCTTATATCGAATCATGTGATTCATGGAAAATGCCATTTACGACAACCAAAATTGTTACCAATTGTTAAAATCGCAGAGAGCGATTTTTCGCCTATTTGTAGTCAAATACACTAATTTTATGCCATTTTAAGCCAAAAATGAACGTTTTGGGTGAAAAGCTAGGTGGGGCGGCAACCTACCTACTGTACCACAAGGCGAGGGTCGGCAACCTACCTGCTGTACCCACAGGGGGACCGTCCTCCCTCCAGCAACACCAGTGGTAAAAGCGTTCCAAATAAGGTTAGTTTCGATCGGCATTCCGAGGGGTCTCTTTTCCCGGGGCCAGCTCTACTTAGATTTTTACGGTAGATTGCACGGACAAAACATTGGGGTAACTCACAGAAGAACTCTGAGACCATCTGCGCTGATCCTCTCAGGCTGATCGAGTTGGCAACACTCTGGTTGGTGGCCATTACTGAACAGTCGTTGAGCTGCAAATGCTTGCATGCACTCGCACTGTTCTGTATTCGTCGACGTTAGTTGTTGTGTTTCTGTTGCCGTCGTGTCGTGTTGCCTGCCCTGCGGTAGGGTATTCAAGATTTGATACTTGCGCTGCGCGCATGTACCCATGTACGCTTGTTGTTCGTTTTTGGAGGAAAATACGCTCCCCATTGATGAATAGACACGGTATAAACGAGATTATAGTCGAATACCTCTTCAAATACACTTGGGTGTAGTCAGGGTGGTACTTGGGGGCAGTGTAGTTCCTGGGGGAGGAGGGGGTCCCTCCTAAGGTACACTACCGTATTGTCGGAAATAGAACCCCCCATTAATTGAACCCCCCTAAATGGCTCGAAATCAAAAATAGAACCCCACCCCCAACCTTCACCGTACCACAGATTAGTGGTATGGTAGGGCTGTGTTGTTGTGTCAAAGTCAAACGTTGTTTAAGCTTGCGCACACAACAGAATAAAGCTTTTTAAGCATAATTGCCGCTGTTGAAGTTAGAAAATACCGAAAACAAGCCATTTTTATGGGCATTATTAACAACGGTTTTTTTTGTCGGGGGGCCAAATGAAAAATATAACCCCCCAATAATTGACCCCCCCCATAAATTGAACCCCCCCCAAAATGACCCCAGTGAAAAAATAGACCCCCCGGGTTCTATTTCCGACAATACGGTAACTGCCGCGACCAAGGTACACTAGTGCACTAACCGCCGCGCCAGGTACACTAACCGCCTCAATTTTTGCCTAAAATCGGCATTTTTAGGCCTAAAATGGGCATTTTTAGGCCCAAATGGGTGATTATTAGGTCAATGATGTCAAAAGTCGCCAAAATACCCCTTTTATGGAGAATTTTTCCAAAAAGGGGCAAAATCGGTCAAATTTTCTACCTCAAAAAGTGACTTTTTCCTGAATTTGGGTCTCCCCCCTTCCCCCAGGGAGGTACACTAACCGCCGTACGGAAAAAAGGGGTAGGTACACTAACCGCCGCACGGAAAAAAGGGGTAGGTACACTAACCGCCGCGCCGGACCAGGAACTACACTGGGGGGGTGGGGGCAGTGGTGTCGTTGAGAAATCGAAATTTTCCCATACCCAGCCCAATTTTCGGGAAATTTCCCATACATACCCCCAAAAATCAAAAATTTCCCATACCAGGGGGGGGGGGGGGTTTTCCAAAAACTCAAAAATTTCCCATACCCGAGGGTGGGGGTTTTGAAAAAAATGACCCCAAAAATCTTCTAAAAGTGCCAAAATTGGTCTAAAAAGTGCTTAAAACAGAGTTCTCTTGCGGTAGCAAGCGATTTTTGACATTTTTGGACGAAAAATGGCCAATTTTGGTACTTCTCGGGGTCAAAAAGTCATTTCTTAGGGGTGCTTGCTCCAAAAGTGAAAAATTTCCCTCCTTTTCCCCCCCACGGGGGGGGGGGCCCCCCCCCCCCCCCCCCCCCCCCCCAACACACCACTGGGTGGGGGCCCCCAAAATTCATCTGCCTATCGTCAACACTTTTTGATTTCATCTATCTATCGTCAACACTTATGGGAAAATCTATCTCTATCGTCAACAAATTCTGGGAACAATCTATCTATCGTCAACAACTATCGACACCAAAATGGGTATTTTGCCTCAAAATGGCTCAAAATCGGTACTTTTTACCCGCATAGGCAAAAAATCGCGCGCGCCGATTTGGTACATCTAAGTAGATTTTCATATGGGTGGGCACAATACCCAATACCAATACCACCCAATACCAGTACCAATACCAGTGTTTGGTATTGGTATTGGGTCAGTGCTGTGGCTACTTTTGCGGGGCGGGTAGGGTACATAGGTGGAAAAATCCGGGGCGGGTAGGGGGTAGTGTACCTGGGATCTTGGGGGGACTCCGGTTTGGGGGGCGGGGGGAAGATTTTTCGGGGCGGGTAGGGTACAATACAAGTTTTGTTGGGTGCCTGTTTTTATATGCTATAAAGTGCATATATCGCGCGTAGCGCGCGTTTTTTTGCGCTTTTAAGGGTTTTCGGTCGAAATTTGGTCATTTTGAGGGCAAAAATCGGGGCGGGTAGGGGAGCAGGGTACCAGGGCGGGGCGGGTAGGGGGTAGTGTACCAGGGCGGGGCGGGTAGGGTACCATTGGGGGGACCCCCCTCCCCTCAGCCACAGCACTGTATTGGGTCTAATTCTGGTATTGGGTATTGGTATTGAAGCTGGCCTGGTATTGGTATTGGGTATTGGTGGGTTTGACAAGGTATTGGGTCGAAACTAATACCCAATACTGATCCAGAAAAACCCAATACCAAACTCAATACCTGACTCAAAACCCAATACCAAACCAATACCCAGTGATGCGGTTGGGGGGGTATGGGGGTTACCCTCCCCCCAACTGAAACATAGTAGCTTTCTTGCTCCGAAACCCACACCCCCCAAACTGGCCAGCTATGTATGTAGCTTTCTTGCTCCGGTCACCAAGAAAAAAAGTGTTGATTTTAGTGCCAAAATGACCATTTTATGGGCCACAATGGTCAAATTCGTTCAAATTTTCTCACACGTGCACAAAAATACGCATTTTAAGGCTTATTTTAGCAAAATTTTGACCAATTTTTATACCCCTGTTTTTGACTTCTGGACCAATACCCCCCAAATCGGGGTACCCGGCTAGCTAGCTAGCTTTCTTGCGCCGGACCCCTCCAGCTAGCTAGCTTTCTTGCTCGGACCAAATACATCACTGCCAATACCAAACCCAATACCAGACCAAAAACCCAATACCAAACCAATACTAAGACCAATACCCAATACCAATACCAACCCAATACTCAATACCAATACCAACCCAATACCAGGCACTTCAGTAGTATTGATCTGGTATTGGGTATTGGGTCTCACCTGGTATTGGTATTCTATTGGCTGGGTATTGGTATTGGGTCACCAATTTGGTATTGGTATTGGGTATTGGTACAGGGCCGGTATTGGTATTGGGTGTCAAAAGTGGGATTGTGCCCAGGCCTAGATTTTCATTAATATTTACACATTATTATCTACTTAGTGCACCATACTATACCATGATTTTTGGCTACCCCCCACCATCTATCTATCGTCAACAAGTTTGGGTCGACCCCCTCAGATTTCGGACTTGGATCATCTATCTATCGTCAACACATTTCGGGTCCCACCCAGTGTTGGAAGTACTCTGGAGGGGGGATACCTACTGTACCGCGCTCGGCGAGGGGGGACACCTACTGTACCAGAGCCGATGGCCTGGGGGGGGTTATGTACCTAGGGGGGTTTGGGATGGTTAGGTTTTGGGGTAAAAATTTTTAATGTGTTTATTATGTGTGGAATCAGTGTAGTGGCTGGGGGGGGATGGGGGGGATTCCCCCCCCCCTAAGGAGTAGGTACCTTGCAACCACCCCTTGGGGGGGGATGGGGGGGGAAGGGTAGGTACCTTGCAACCACCCCGGAGGGTATTGGTCGCACAATGACTAATGGAGAATTTATCCAAAATTCAAAGGATGGACCCTGATTCAGGCTCAGCCACTAGGGATCGGCGTCGGTGTCGGAAAAAAGTCGGTGTAGGTACCGACACTACTAATGTCGGTGTCGGTGTCGGTCCACAAAAGTGTCGGTTTTTTTCAGGTGTCGGTAGTGTCGGTCCCCAATTTTTCGGCAGCCAACTACTATTAGAAAAAAAATATATTTCGTACTGATTATGTTCTTTAGTTGTCCACAACATATAAAAAAGCGCCAAGCGCTGGTTTTGAACGACCAATTCCTCATACAATTCAGTTCAGTTTCAATTCTGCAGCAGTGCAACACAACAAGAGAACAATTTTTTTGGAATCAGATTAAAGGAAAGACATGCGAACAGAATGAGAAATATCAATCACGAGTTATTTGCGAAGGACACCGATACATCATTATTCTCCATCACATCAGATACACTCAATTGTACAAGTATTGACACGACATACAAGTATTGATACAACGTTGAATGTTTCACTGAGAGTGAGAGGCGGACAGAACCTGTTTGTTCCTGCGACAAAGAGACAGACCTATCCTATCATACAAAGTTCATAATTGTTTTTTGTTTTGGTATTTGATCCCTCTTTTTTCAGGTGAGAAGTACACCAACACACCGGTTTTTGTCCAAAAAGGCATTTTAGGTCTAAAAATAAGTTTTTAGGGCTAAAAAAGGCAAACTCGGTTTTACTGTCGGTGTCGGTCATTTTTTCACTGTCGGTGTCGGTGTCGGCGTGCTTTTTCGCCGGTGTCGGTACTTTCCAAAAAAGTGTCGGTGTCGGTGTCGGTGTCGGTCTACATGACCGACGCCGATCCCTATCAGCCACGCTCAACTACTGTTTAACCACTAAGCTACTTGTATGTCCGACAAAACATTTTCATCTGAAAATATAAACCAGTAGAACAACCACCAGCTGACAGCAACGTGGTTGTTTTACTGGTTATTTTCAGGTGAAAATGTTTCGTGAGAAATACAAGTAACTGAGTGGTTAACAGTGGCCGAGCGTGGCAGTTCCTGAATCAGGGTCCATCCTTTGACTTTTGGATAAATTCTCCATTAGTCATTGTGCGACCAATACCTTGCAACCATAAATTTATGGTTTTTATAGGCAAAAATGGGTGTTTTTCGACCTCAAAACCACAAAAATCGCGCGCTCCGCGCGCAAACCTCCATATAATAGCTATTTTGGGCAAATTTTCGGCCAAAATGCAAAAAAGTACCATTTTTCGGCCAATTTTGCAGAAAAAAGCATGCAAAAAACACCCTTTTTTCGGACCCCAGGGGTACCTTGCAACCTTCTGGAGGCTGCGTAGGGGGGTACCTTGCAACCATCTGGATCCATCCCCCCCAAGGGTACCTTGCAACCATCTGCCTGCCACTACACTGTGTGGAATCGTGTGAAAACGTAGTATTTGCGCGCGTAGCGCGCGAATTTGGGGTAATTCGAGGTAAAAACCACTGATTTAACACTAATTTTGGTCATTTTGATCAAAAAATGGCACTTTTGGGGCAAAATCGGGGGGGATACCTACTGTACCGGGGTGAACATCGGGGGGGGGGGGGGGGATACCCACTGTACCATGCCAAACCTCGGGGGCAGTGCTGTGGCTGGGGGGGGGTGGGGGGGTCCCCCCCCAATGGTACCCTACCCGCCCCGGCCTGGTACGCTACCCCCCTACCCGCCCCGCTCTTGTACCCTACCCCCCTACCCGCCCCGCCCTGGTACCCTACCCGCCCCGATTTTTACCCCCAAAATGCCCATTTTTCGGTCAAAAATGCCCAAATTTCGACCGAAAACCCTAAAAAGTGCAAAAAATCTCGCGCTGCGCGCGATATATGCACTTTTTAGTACATAAAAACAGGCACCCGAAAAAACTTGTGTTGTACCCTACCCGCCCCGAAAAATCTCCCCCCCCCTCCCCCCCAAACCGGATTCCCCCCCCCCCAAAATCCCAGGTACACTACCCCCCTACCCGCCCCGATTTTTTCCACCTATGTACCCTACCACCCGCCCCGCCAAAGTAGCCACAGCACTGCTCGGGGGGATACCTACTGTACCAGGCGAGGGGGGATACCTACTGGACTGGGGGGGGCCCCCCCCAAACCCCCCACCTCCAACACTGGTCCCACCCAATCTATCTATCGTCAACATCCTGACCAAGTACCACACTGGGTGTAGCAGTGTATTTTAGGTAGGGCAGTGCCGGCAGTGGTGTGGTGTAGGTCAGTGTGGTCCCTGGTCCGGAGGGGGAACAGGTGGTACCCTCATTTTTTTAGGGGGGGAGAAGAGAAGAGACGTACCCACCTGGGGGGGAAGACCCAAATTTGGAGAAAAGTCATTTTTTGAGGTCCAAATTTTGGCCCATTTTTTTGCCCCTTTTGGGAAAAAAATTCAACAAAAGGCTTAGGCTGAGCTTGAGCTGAGGTGATCGTGGACACTGTAGTCGATGGGGGCGGTGGGGCCTGTATTTAGGTTTTTATGGTAGTTCCTGGGCAGAGGTGTCAATCGGGTCCGGGGTCGGGCCGGGCCGGACTTTCCGGTTCCGGTCCGCACTGTCGCCACGAAAAACCCAAACACCCGAGACCATAGTAGTGGCGGGGGGGGGGTTGGGGGGGTTACCCCCCCTCTCAGTACTTACCTACCACAAAACCCGAGGGGGGGGGTTGGGGGGGGGTTGAGTACTTACCTCTCACAACTCCAAATCATACCTCTCACAAGCAATTTTATACCTTTTTAAGGCAAAAATCGGTGTTTTTCGACCTTATTTTCCCAAAAATCGCGCGCTCCGCGCGCAAACCCACCTATAATACCTATTTTTATGCGATTTTCGGCGAAAATTTTGAAAATGTACTATTTTTACCTCAATTTTTGGCCAAAATTGTATCACAAAAACGGTGTTTTTTCGCCTTTTTGGGTGACCAAAATCATACCTCTCACGCTTCCGGTCCCAACCCCGCATCATACTTACCTCCCACACAGTGTAGTGGCAGGCCCATGTGTGGGAGGTAAGTATGATGCGGGGTTGGGACCGGAAGCGTGAGAGGTATGATTTTGGTCACTCAAAAAGGCGAAAAAACACCGTTTTTGTGATACAATTTTGGCCAAAAATTGAGGTAAAAATAGTACTTTTTCAAAATTTTCGCCGAAAATCGCCTAAAAATAGGTATTATGGGTGGGTTTGCGCGCGGAGCGCGCGATTTTTGGGAAAATAAGGTCGAAAAACACCGATTTTTGCCTTAAAAAGGTATAAAATTGCTTGTGAGAGGTATGATTTGGAGTTGTGAGCATAGTTTTTTTTAGACACTTTTTAGGTGCAATTTGCACCTAAAAAATCAGAATTGCACCTAAAAATTCAGGGTTAGGTGCAAGGTTGCACCTAAAATTTTGGGCCCTTATTTTCTTAATTTAGCATTTATACAACATCTTTTAAGGTTGGAAAGCTTAGAAACAAAAAAAATGCGCTGCGCGGCTTTTCATTCCTTCCAATAAATTCCATCGAAGCATTTGGTCGACATCGACAAAAAATATAGATCTGATTGATTGATTTCGTACACAGTTAGTACCTGGTGTGCTGGTGATAAGATTCAAAACAAATACATGCTGTACTAAGATCAGTGTAGTTCCTGGTCCGGCGAGGCGGTTAGTGAACCTACCCACTTTGTCGGTGTGGCGGTTAGTGTACCTCCCTGTGGGGGGAAGGAGGGGGGAAGACCAAAATTCAGGAAAAAGTTCTTTGAGGTAAAAAATTTGACCTATTTTTGCCCTTTTTTGGAAAAAATTCTCCATAAATAGGGTATTTTGGCGACTTCTGACAACATTGACCTAAAATTACCCATTTTAGGCCTAAAATGCCCATCTTGGGCTAAAAATGCCTATTTTAGGCAAAAATTGCGGCGGTTAGTGTACTAGTGTACCTTGGTCGCGGCGGTTAGTGTACCTTAGGAGGGGACCCCCTCCCCCCAGGAACTACACTGACTAGAACTAGAGTAGAGCATGACAACAGTATTAGATACCCACACGGTAAATGAACAGCGAAAGTAATTGATTCGTACGTGACCCCCAAATGTGGATATGGTGACATGAAAATTTTACTGTTTCGTTTTCTTCTCAATCGGTTCTCAATAATGAAACTAGTACAAAATGTGCTACAAAATGTTGAACTTTCCCTAAAAAGTTTGATTTTGCTAAGGGCGCGGCCATGCAAACGCGGGCGCGGGTCGCGGGTCAGAAAAATATTCTATGTCCCAGACCCGCTCCGCGTTTGCATGGCCGCACTTGCGGGCGCGGGTCGCGGGTCAGAAAAATATTCTATGTCCCAGACCCGCTCCGCGTTTGCATGGCCGCACTTGCGGGCGCGGGTCACTCGAAACATTTCTTTGGCTGGGCTTGTAGCGCGCGAAAACTGTAGAGTTTTAAAGCAGACGAACTACAGTATTCTTCGTCCAGTCGCCAGGAAATCAATTGTTTGTTTTTTATATTGTAACAAAAACTCGTGAAGCGCACATTGAATACTATTTGTTTAATTGATTTTGTTTGAATGCAACAAGCAGTTATGAAGTAAGTGGTTGTGTGAATTAATTTGACTGCATTTGGGTGGCACTGGCCTGGTCGTGCACGTGCACTATGTGGGAACTAGAATGTCAGCTGCATTTTGTTTGTGTGTCAGCTGCCGGTCGCCCATTTCCACAGTCGCAGTCTGCCCGTGTTCGTGCGCGATGACCTAATTCATCCATCATGACGAAATTGGCTCACAACCCCACCCGCTGCACAATAATGCGCTTGTTGGACGCCGAGTGGGCATTGTTAGATCGGCGTCTGCACAAGCACAACCGCAACTTCGATGACGACAATGTGTAGCCGCTGAACCCTTGGACTTCGGTCCACTTATCCTAACCCAACGGCCCCCTTCAGGGCCACCTCCTACAAATCATGGTTTTATAGAGGTATTGTGACATTTGATGCTCACATTTTCAATTTTTCGCACTTGGTTTCAGTGTGATGTTCCTACCCTAGAGTTCGAAGTTTTGTTGCGTTGGTGATGTGTGTATTATTTCTTTGTTTCTGCAATATGACCCCGAAACCCAAAAGCCCCAATAATAAACCCAAAACCACACGACGTTCGCTAAACAATACTTTATCTCAAACAGCCACGTATTTTAAATCTGCCAACTCACAACCACACAACTGCCCAACTGACACGTATCACAGCAAAACACACACAATAAAAACACGCGCACGTGGGAATGTTTCATGATATTCGTGGCAGGCAACAGGGAAGGCTTAAACATCACTCTCTAGCCAACAGCCGGCATAATGCACTGCACTAAAGAACAGAATTTATTGTGGCGACTAAACTAAACAGTTCGTCTGCTTTAAAACTGTAGTTTTCGCGCGCTACAAGCCCAGCCAAAGAAATGTTTCGAGTGACCCGCGACCCGCGTCCGCAAGTGCGGCCATGCAAACGCGGAGCGGGTCTGGGACATAGAATATTTTTCTGACCCGCGACCCGCGCCCGCAAGTGCGGCCATGCAAACGCGGAGCGGGTCTGGGACATAGAATATTTTTCTGACCCGCGACCCGCGCCCTAAAGGAAAAGGCATTCATTGCGTTACAACTTTATTGAACTTCTAAAAGCACGCAAATAGCATTGAACACACAACCTGGCAAAAAAGCCTAAAATTGGCGTTTTTTGTCCAAAATAGGGGTTGCACCTACTTTGGCCAGCTTGCACCTAAAAATTGGGGGGTTGCACCTAAGTTGCACCTAGTGAATTTTGAAAAAAAAAACCCTGGTTGTGAGAGGTAAGTACTCAACCCCCCCCCCAACCCCCCCTCGGGTTTTGTGGTAGGTAAGTACTGAGAGGGGGGGGTAACCCTCCCCCCAACCCCCCCCCCCAGCCACTACTATGCTCCCACACATGGGCCTGCCACTACACTGCCAGAGACCTGCACTTGGAAGGGGCCGACACCCAAACACCCGACACCAACTCCTGCGCGTGCGCACCCTACCCCCGAGGGGGGAAGACCCAAATTCAGTAAAAAAGTTTTTTTTTCAATTTTGGGGGTGAAAATTTTGACCAATTTTTGCCCCTTTCCTTTTTGAAAAAAATCCTATAAAAAGCGTATTTTGGCGATTTTTGACAACCTTACCTCAATAATCCCCGATTTTAGCCTATTTTCTGATAGGCAAAGAAAAGAGCCGACAGCCGAGCTGTTTCTTATTTTTCTTTTTTATCCAATCTAACAAGTTTTGCCTTTAAATTTCCCGCATGACCCTGACCGTCAAGGCGATAAGGATGGTGGTGGAGGAGGCGTGATGACGATGAGATAAAGCTTATATGTAAACCCGACTCCCTTGCGCTGGGAGGGAAGACTGATTACAAATAACCCGGATAAAACTTGCAAACCTAATAAAGCTGATAAACCCGACTCAGTTGCGTTGGGGGAAGACTGACTACGGATTGAAAAATAAAACGGATAAACACGCCGATCGGATAAACCTGAATTGGTAGTGGGACGGTCCGTTCTCAGTGGTTATTGGTCGCACAATGACTATTGAGAATCCATCCCCATATTTTTCCTACATCGGCAAGGAGGGTTTCTGGCGATTTTTTTCAAATTGAATCAGGTTTTGACAAGGAGTTATTTTCTCTTTCTTTTCCCGCTTTATTTATCGGGAGTGATCAACGTGTGTGTGCTGTAATCGATTTCACACATAAAGCGTGTAACACGTGGCAACAGTCACCCGAGTCCGAGCCATTTCGGGTGCGCAGAATTCAGGATGAAACTTCTGCACACGTGTGTTTCTCATTCTTCTCACTGATGAACATGCAAAGTTCTTGTCAAAACCTGGTCCAATTTAAAAAATGCCAAATATCCGCCTTTTCAATGCAGGAAAATTAGGGGGATGGATTCTCATATAGTCATTGTGCGACCAATATCTGGCCCCAATCAGTGTTGGATCAAAAAAATTATTATCGAATTTTTTTAACTTTTTTGAATTTTTAGAATTTTTTTAGATAGGCTAATGAAAAAACGAAAGGCGTGTCAGGGAGAGGTAAATAACTGGCACAATTTTTTTGGCGAAAATAACATAAAAACAGCTGCGTAGCCCGAGGCTAGTGACCTCCAGCGTTTTGGCTCAATATTATTACACTTCAAGCAGATTTGACTTAGGGTGGAATTTTCGAAACGGTGTGAAGGTCAGTTGGGCGTAAATGTCGGTGTGAAGTTCGGTCGAAAGCTCGGTCGGCGTAGCTCGGTGTAAACGTGAAACATTGCCTGTTATTAACGTGGAATGTTTCAAATTTACACCGAGGTATATCACACTGAGCTGTCGACCGAGCTTTCCACCGACCTTTACACCCAACTGACCTTTACACCGTTTCGAAAATATCACCCTTACTGGGAGAACTGAATGCGCACATTATGACGACTGTAACATGTTTAACGGCTGTGACGTGTCATGTTTAAAAATCGTACATTTTTTCTTTCTTTCATTTTCAGCTGTTTGCTTAGAATATCAAAAATTTTGCACTTGGATCAACCGTATTTTTGGGTGATTTTCGGATGCGGTGAAAACCGATGAGCGCATTAGTTTCGGAGCTTCGGTTTTGAAAAACTCGTTCCCTAAAGTTTGGGTGCCTGGATCAGATACCATCCTGAGACTACTGTTTGGGACCAACTTGTATCATAGACGATCCCTCCAAGCAAAAAAATCGAGCAACAAATAGAATACATTTATGCAGTTCAATTGAAGCAAGTGTAAGTTCAAAAACGATTGTTTCGAAAAGCCCAGTCATTTAAGTTTGTAAAACTCAGTCACTTCCAAAGTTCAATGGACGTGGCATTGCTAATTCCATGAAAAAGTGTCAACACAAAGACTTCTATACTGACAAGGTTCATAATGAAAGGCCTGTGCCCACAAAGCCAATTTTAGTACGGCAGACAATATTATCTCAATGTTTCAACCTCAACCACTCTCAATCAGCCCATTCATAGGGATCACTGTGTTCTGGTGAAGACTGCACGCCATTGGTCGACTTTACTGGAATGTAAAATCGAGGGTTAAAAAGCCTCGTTGGTGTCACCCACTTGTTAAAAATGCACCGCATGGATGGGCATGATGACAAAAATGCCAACGTATTTGGGCCGTATCAGCTGTCCAGCAGGGATATTGGTCGCACAATGACCATATAAGAATTCATCAGCAAAATCAATCCTGATTTTCACGTTCAGTCACTCTTAACTACTGTGCTATTTGTGATTCTCACAAAACATTTTCAGCTGAAAGTAATCTAGCAGATCAACCACGTTGCCGCAGGCCTGAAACATTCTCTTTACTACGTGTTTTGTGTGTGATCGCGCAACGCAACGTCATTGCCCCGCCACAAGCCTGCTTTGCGATTCAGGAAAAAAATTTGACCAATTCTTATAAAGTAATTGTGCGACCAATACAACAACGGTCGTACAACGGTAAGACAAGACAATTTTCTCTGGAGCGTTTCTATCGTTCAAGTGCCAATTTCGACACTGGCTAAAGTTGCTCCTGTGTGCCATGTATTTTTGTTTTTTTGTGGTGTTTTTTGGTGGTTTTTTGTGTTTGTTTTTTTTTTTTTTTTTTTTTGTTTTTTTTTTTTTGCCGTTTTTTTTTTTTCTTTTCTCTTTTTGTGGGTGTGTGTCTATTTCACCACATAGAACAACTTTTTACGTTGGCCGAAATTACCGCTGCAACTCTATCGGAAACTACGATCCAAACGAAAATTGCAATTGCCTTGCCGTAGTCCAACCGTCGTCGTTATGCTTGCCTTCAAAGTCAGTGTCCACATTCAAGTTTGAAATGCAACGCATTTGCGGCAAGCAAGGTCCTGTTTGTTACACATGACCAACTAACAACAGGATGGTGTGCATATCGGTACCGTGATCATTGGCTGACGATGACATTAAAATGAGTAACTAAACAAACTCACAGAACTGTGTCAACACGGTCTGTCGTTGTTTGACGCTTGACACTTTCTGTTCATCAACAACAACATTTTCCAGACTCTCACTGTTGACAAGGTCGATGGGTGAACCAAGCACTCGATCGGGGGTTGGTGTATCGACAATGATTATGCTCGACGCCTTGCTGCCGGACGGACTCTCGGCCCGGGATTGAGTTGGTGGAGTGGTTGGC
Organism: Rhynchonema sp. JSB1_4; assembly: GCA_030248065.1. Taxonomy (NCBI): domain Eukaryota; kingdom Metazoa; phylum Nematoda; class Chromadorea; order Monhysterida; family Xyalidae; genus Rhynchonema; species Rhynchonema sp. JSB1_4. Next base: position 72,869 of record JASAMV010002745.1, on the reverse strand, counting down.
TGTGCGGGAATGGGACTTGGGCTCTGCTGTCGCTTGGGCGGCTCGATTGGTGCGTCATTTGTGGAATATACCTCGGGACTGGCAGTTGAATTGTGAGACTGCACTTCGGAATGCTGCTCAGTAACGCTCGGGACAGCATCAGTCAAGTATGGATCGAAAGCGTTGTCAGCCAACGGCGTTGGTTCTTTCAGCTAAAAAGAAAAGAGGGCGCTTGGCTCAACACCTGCTTGCACTTGCACTGTACTGACTGTCAAACATCATCACGCAAAGTGCTGCATGCAGACATAATCCTAACCATCGTTGCATGACTCCACATTCGGAAAACTCTTCTCAATCGTACTTCACTGCAATGAACTAAAAAAGGGAGTCGCAAGAGACCAGAAGGTTTGTACACCCATTCTCATTTGGACACAAAACCACAGTTGATTTAACATGAATTGCCGAATGAAAACAAACTTGAAACATCACCAAACACACCGAAATAGGCACGATCACATTCTGTTCCGATTGCCCACGATGATAGACGCCCACATGTGATTTCGCACCTTGTCGGCTTCGAAAGTAGGTCTGCGGACACACGGTGCACTCGAACAGTTTGTTGCGCGCATCATGCGTGCGCATGTGGAAACCGGTGATGTTGAGATTGCAAATCGTGCACTTTTTGAATTTGGGAGTGCTGCTGTTGCTGGTTTTGGTGCCATCGAGCAATAGGCTCAAAGGTTTGTCCTCGTCGGGGTCCGGGGTCGATGACTTGCTGCTGAGTGCTGATGGCAATGGGCTTGCGTCTGATTGCGGAGTGAGCTGGAATTGGTTGGAATGTTGTTTCTTGAAAAGCGTCTTTGGGTTGTCCGGTCTGGCCTGACCTTGGTCACATGGCTCCTTGCATACAAAGGACAATTTGAGATTGGGCCGTTCAAACATTGGTGGCATCAACAATTCTTGAATATTTTTATGCAAAAGTTCTTGTGATCCTTCATCAAGTTTGATATGCTGGGCAATTCATGTTCAAAGTTTTTGACTGATGTTTCACTGACCGGTACAATGGAATGCAAACGATGCGCATGATATCGTTTCCTGTGATACTCCCCGTAGCACAAATGGGCGAAATATGTTCGTGGACATTCGGTGCACTTGAAACGTTTGTCGGTTGGATCGTGGATTTTCATGTGTCGACTTTCAACTTTCATCGAATGACCACAGATTGAGCACGTCGCTGTTTTTCGTTTGATCTGAGTCGGAAAATTAGAACGATCATTTTTCTGATGACCAGGGCTTCGTCAGGTCCAACGTGTCTCCGAAGAAGTATATCGAACTATAGAGTATCACTGCCAACGTGGTGCGACTGGTGGTATTTCAACAAGCAATTTACAAGCTAACCTTGGTCATGAAGGTGCCTTTCTGAGTGGCCTGGTACGGCGCTGCTCGTTTTATAATTTTGCTGACTGGCTGTCGATGTGGTTTGTTTGTCACTATGGTATTGGTGCGATCGAGCTGAAATGAGTAGTGAACCGTATCAAACTTGACGATAAGCACCAAGTAAAGTACCACGGTTAAAAACGACTTCGACCAGCGTAAAATAGGTGGTGTTCCCCTATACGTTTCTATGTTTTTAACGTAGACGGCATAGGTATTCAAAAACGAAATCTTGAAAGCAAGAAATTTATAAACAACCTTGATCAATCGCACGGACGGATCATCTTTGTGCCAGCGTCGCAAATGTGCGTGAGCATTTGATGATAACCTGATGTATGTATCGATGCATTGGCTGCATTTGTACCGTTTGTTGGTCGGATCGTGTCGGTTGCGATGCGCCGTTGCCGAGCGCATCCATTGTGAACAAACAGCACACTTTTGTTTCATGTCCGGTCTCATGTTCGATTTGTGATCCGGTATTTGAATGTTGATGTTGTGCGAAGCGCTGTGCTGAGTGACAGTCAATGATTGATCGTTGTGATGCTGCGATTGAATGGCGCGCACATCGAGCTGAATATTTGGGATTAAGTTCATAAATAATCTCGTAAACTTGAGGGCCTAGTAGTAATTTGCCGTCAATGTGAATCGTGCAGTGTGTCGTGGGTTGGTCGCTTCGATTTGTTTTCACAGACGAGCGGTGCACGAGGTTATTGTCAGTGCGAATGCAATAAGCTCATCGTCGTGGGTGTTTTTAAAATATGCAGTGTTCCTTTGGTTGCGATTCAGCCGATGCAGCCTTTGTGGGACGGACTACCGCTGATGAACACAATAAATATCTACTTGCAAATGACAGATTGAGCTGGCGTGTTCCGCACAAAGACTCACCGATTGAATGCAGCTGGCCGCTGTGTCCTTGTGTCGTCGTTTTGCGTGTTGTTCGCCGTTTGATAGATGGACGAAATACGTACGTGGACACACGGTGCATCGATGGTTCTTGTTGGTTGGATCGTGCATTTTCATGTGCGAATGTTTGCTTCGCATCACGCAACTGCAGACCTTGCAAATATTGCTGTTGTTGCTATCATCGTCATCGTGATTCGATTCATTTTCGCTCGGCTGAAAAATGGCGTGATGATGATTTGACAAATAATTTCGATTAGGACCCCAATCGATTGTGATGCGATCACGCAGAATGTCACCCAGCCCCCGAATACCGTAACCCACCGCAAGCGAGATCGTTGCGAGACCCATGCTGCTCGCTGCTTATCGACACGTGTATTAGCGGCAGCAAGCTGGAAATTGTCATCGTGCGCGTCGATCACCAAAACTTCGAAATATTGGTTGGTGTTGGCGCTAACACGCAAAACATAGATAAAAAACAAAATGGTCTCGACACGATCCTTGCAGATCAAAATTACGGTGGGTTACGGTATTCGGGGGCTGAGTGACAAGTTCCCGTAAACTGCCTTGTTATCAACCCATCATGCAGGGTTGAAAAAACATTTTTTATTGACGAGCTTTTTTTAATAAAAAAATGTTTTTTGATTAAAGTTTTTTTAGTAGAAAAAGTGTTGCAAACGACGTTTCAGGATAAATGAAATCGATACAACATATTTTTTAAAAATTGAAAAATTTTCGCCTGAGACCCAACTTGTGACCCAACCCATTCTAGACTCACGTCAAAGTTGACGATGCAACTATCGTTGCCCCTGTGATGCAGTTGTTTGTGTTTGTAGGCATTCTCCTTGCGCTCGAAATAGGTTTTGGTGCACACAGTACATCGGTAATGTTTGTTGGTCGGATCGTGCAAATTGCGATGTCGATTGGCCCCCCACAATGGACGCTGGCACACTCCACACGGCTCTAGTTTCGGGATTCGATTACGAGGGCACTGAAAATTATTTTAAATTCTGATCCTTTATTCGAAAAATAAGTAAGTGGTGGGAACGGTTAATTTGGCTGAGTGGACACTATAGACTATAATGATTGCAATTGACTCGCCTTTATGATTGCACGGTGCTCATCTCCATTTGCCAACGGTACAATACAGCCCTGATTTCCGCTGTGACGTTTATTCATGTGATATTCACCGTAGCATAAATGCGTGAAATACGTCTGCGGACACACAGTGCACTTGAAACGTTTGTTGGTCGGATCGTGCAAACGTTTATGTTGTCGCTGAAAGCCGATCTTCATGCCACAGACCGCGCACGGCATCAGCCCAGCTTTTGTTCTGTTGTTCAGCGGATTGTGCGTGGCTTCGCGGTTTGGGCGCGACTGAAACACACCAGTGAGGTGATCAGATTACTGTATGTAGGTCTCCATATCCAGTAGCAATTTCTGTGGTAATCCACAAGAACAAATGTTTCACAAACGGGAGCAACACCAAACCTTTATGGGGATGATACAGTCAGCGCTGCCTTCGTGCCACAGTTTTTTGTGTTTCTTTCCATGATGGAGTCGAGTGAAATAAGACCGCGTGCAGATGGTGCACTTGTACGTCTTGTTGGTCGGGTCGTGCAGCCTGTCATGTCTTGTTGGATCGCTCATGTTTCGATGGCACGTCTTGCAGCGGAACCAGCGTCTCGATCTGATTTGATAATCGCCCGCATCGGAATTGGCCGATGTTCTGATGCTCTGAAAGTTCAGTGAAAAACATGCTTTCTATTTGGGAGCCGTTCTTTCCATTTAAGGTCCTTAAAATTAAACTGTTTTCAAAACCATAAGTGTAGACCTTGTCTGGAAGCTAAAGTGGAACCCATTATAGTCCCACTGACCGTCAGAGCCAGCGGTTTGATGCATCCATTTTTGCCCTTGTGCAAATTGAGTTGATGAATGGAGGCGCCTGCCATCGATCCAAAGTACGTTCGGGGACACAAAGTGCATCGGAATCGCTTGTTGGTCGGATCGTGCAAACGGTGATGCGCACGACTGGAGCTCATCCGAGCACTACACACCTCGCACTTGGTCGCATTGACGCCTCTACCTGTCGACGATTTGGCGTTGTGTTCTGACTGGAAATGAATTATGGTCATCATTTGTATTCTTTGTGTACTCTCATACCTACACAGTAACGACACGTCACTTCCCACCATCGGTTAGATGCAACAATTTATTTGAGCATGTACGTTGAGCGTGTGATTGGTCGCAGGGGCCATGCCCGTAAAGTCGGTTCGGACGCAGAGAATGTATCGAAATCACTTATTGGTCAGATTGTGTAGCTGCTCATGTTGATCGCGGACTAGCATTGGACGACCACAAACCTTGCATTTGAAGTTGTTCGTCCTTTTGTTGGGACGGGATTTGCGGCGTTGATCCTGTAACGAATGATCTAATGTGCGTAGCATCATTAACAGATCCTTTGAAGTTAGCGGAGTTCAAAAATGTGATGCACCATGAACAAGTTCCTTATAGACGTTGTGGCATCAAAAATGTGTAACTCAGTTATATGTCCCGTCCAGTCTTGGTGGTAAACCAACCTCAATGGGTACGATGCACAGCGCAGTGTCCAATTGGGTGTGAAGCCTCTCACAATGGTTCTCGGCATTGCAGCGCACCTTGAAGTAGGTCTGTGGACACACGGTGCATTCGAAGCGTTTGTCGCGTGGATCGTGCAGATTGTCGTGACGGGTCATCGATCTCATAGGCAATTTGCAGATGCCACACTTGAATTTGAGCTGCATGCCTCTCCACTTGTGATAATTTGCACCGTGCAGTTTCTGAAGATGCAGAAGGGTGCAATTTCGACAGGCGTTTTTATTTCTGATCCAAGAACCAGTAAATCGATCACAAACCAGTTTAATTGTGTTTTTTAGCTGGTGCTCACTACTCATCTCCGTTGATGGTGCTGCAGCTGAATATTTGGACAGCTGAATCGGCAAAATTCGGGGTCGCGCATTTGTGTGGAACTTGTCGACGTGCACCTGGACCTCGAGCCAGGTTCGGAAATAGACCTGAAATGGCATACTGCAGACCAGTGCTCGAACGGGATCCCGATCCCGAAATCTAGATTCGCGCAATTTCAATCAAGATAAAATCCCGAAATCCCGATAGCGATTAATTCTCCGGATCCCTATCCCGATCCGGCATTCTTATCGGATGTTTTTGTAGCCAACTAAAAATAAAAAACCATCTGCTGCAACGTGACTAATATTCTATCACAAACTGTAATTCCGATCCCAACCCCGATCCGGAAAATTTCAATATCGTTGAGAAATGCCGATCTCGATTAATTATCCTGTTACCGATAAGCAATCCCGTTCGAGCACTGCTGTAGACTAAAGCCAAAGGAACTGATAAAGCAAAATCTTAGGCTTGCTGTATGGTTGCCTTCGATGACCATACCTGTTCACATTGTGAGCACTGCATCGTTTTATCGGTCGGATCGTGGATCGATGCGAAATGCGAAGGGGAATCGGGTTGCGCGCAGACTGGACACGATTGTGGGCCCTGTTTCTTCGGTGAACGGTTGTCCTGAAATTAAGATACATACACATTTCGAAGGTCTAATGACAGCCGAAAATTTGATGTAGACTACAACTTCAACTACAGAAATTATCTGAATCAAAATGGGCACCAGCTAACCAAAGCAATATCATCGACAAATGTCACGGCCTTTGCATCCTCATTGTTGTCGTGGTATCGCTGCAGGTGGTAATCGGCGACAGATTGGTTGGCGAAATAGACTTCGATGCAGATCGGACATTTTAGTGTTTTGCCGGTCGGGTCGTGACTCAATCGATGGTTACCGTACGCGGGCAGACCGCACAACGAACATTTGCCTTTGGGTGCTCTACTGCTGTTATCGTTCTGAAACATCAAATCATCTGGGGGTGTGTTAAATTCAGTTGTCTGATCTTGGCCCACTGAGCTTTGATATTCAGAATATCTCGAGATCAACGGGTGTGGTAACGTGCGGATTGCAACCGGCTCAAAGGTTATTTAATCACTTTTTGTCTGTGAAGGCCGATAAGTTTAATTTCAGGTGATCACAGGGTCAAAATCGAGCTCGATATGCACACTCATATCCGCCCACCTCATTCTGCACTTTTTTAGTCAAAATAAACCCCAAGACAAAAAAAGCAACCCAGAATCTGTGACCAACCCCGGGCGTGGATTGTCTGTCAGTTGACACGCTTCTGTTCGATTCCCTTCGCGCTCGTTTGACTGCTGGTGATGTTTCACGACTTTGTGTACGAGAACGCATGACAGAAGCAGCTCGCTGTAGTCATGGAAGAAATTTTGTAATAAGCGTTGGTTAACCATCGAAAGTAACACAAAACGTGTTGGCACCTGATTAGATTCGCGATCGCGAATGTCAAGTGAATCCAAATTGTGAGACATTCGACTCTGGTCACGTGACCGATCGATGCTGGCGGATCGACTGTGAGGGGTGCGGAATGGCGTAGACTCGACATCAGGGGTGCGGTCTGAGACTGAAAATTGAAGGTCCGTATCATGATTGACAGACCAAAACCGAAAAGTTGCACAATCCCCAACACCAGCCATTTCGCGGCGCATGTGAGACAGTTTCATTGACGAGCAATTCGGGCTTCACCACTGGTTCGCTGGCAACAGTGCGCACGCCATCAGGGGATGTGCTATCCACTGTGACTGAAATATGAAAGGTGTGCTCAACAATTTGACAATTGCCATCCAAAAAAATAAAATACAAATATCGAAGTTGTGAAACTGACATGGCAACTGTTGACTTTGCTGTTGCAATGGTGATGTTTGTGTACAACTGGCAGTCTGTGATCGATCCGATATGAATGTGAGATCGTGCATTGGGATCGGGTCGGGCGTCTGAGTGAAACAATATCGCAGTGTACTAATGACAATTTAGATCGCGACTACTGTACACAACCATCAATTCGGAATGTTTGCCGTCTATTTGCATGAAGCAAACTCAACACAAAGTCAGTTTGAATTTGAAACCTCACCCGTTGCTTGATTCCATTGTCTACTGAGGGCATTTGAGACTGATTTCGACACTCTCGTTCCAACTGCTCCAGTTTCGCAATAGATTCAGAGTTGAATTTAACTTCGCCCTAAAATATTGCATCAAAGGCGTGATTCGAAAGTCATCAAACGGCCGGCGCCAGGTCACTCTCAGTGCAACAACACAAGGTCGCATAAAACAGGAGATAAGCAAGCTCAGACACGAATGTAACAACTCTGTGCAGAACAAACTTCGAAGTCGACGCAATCGGTGTGCTGCTTGCGATAGTGATCGGTGAATCGTTGTTCGGTGGGAAACGCTTTGGTACAACTGCAAATGAACAATGATTTGTGAATGAACAATCAACAATGATAGCACACCAAAACTTCAAGAAAGCTCGAAAGTTTGCCCAGTCATGTCCGCGCGCCCAGCAACATGCAGGTATTCAGATGGTCAAGGACTGCACTGTGCACCATGAATAGGCATGATAACATGTGTAAGAGCAGCCACATTATTCAAGAAAGAAAAATAAACCACCGACCGTTTACAGGTGTACGGTCTGTAGTTGTTGCAATGGACCACAGCCAAATGTGCCCTCATATCGGCATCGGTGGGCAAAGACGCAAAACACTCGTCACACGGACAAACTACCATTCTGGTTAGTTCTGAAGATTTTCAAACATCACATAATGGCATTGAAATTAGAAGGTCAGAAACACAGAAAAACATCATAGATAAACGCCAGGATTGGCGCTTGCGCGTATTGGGATCACGCAGAGAGAGCCTCGGTGAGAACATGTCAAGCACACGGATAATTTGAACTTTTATTCTAATGCACGGAGCAAACAATATCATCGAAGTAATCCTGAGATACGGCTTCTGCAAGCATCAGGCAGATTCAAAACCAAAAAACAACGAATTTAATGCATGTCATCATTTGAGGCTGATAAACCTGATTAGTTTCTGGTGGCTCGATTTGTGGAGAGATCCTTATTTGGGATTGTTAGGGAACCAGTTGATGAAAAATTGTGGAATTTCCGTAGAAATTCTAGCGGCGAAATCAAAGGCCAGATCACGTCACACAAAAATTGTTCATCAGGGTGTACACTGTTCTTGTGGTAAAGGGCAGCTTGGTTACTTGCGAAGTACGTCTGTGGACAGAGGGAGCATTCGTACTGTTTCCCGTCGGCGTTATGCACCCAGTGGTGATTGGGCGTGTTCCTTTTGCCGCAAAATGAGCATCGTTGTTGATCAGTTGATCCTGCGCCGCAGGTGAATGGAACGGACTGTGGGTGCGTGGGATCCCCGTCAGAGACGTGGTCTGCATCGTGTGTCGTCGTGGTTGATGGGCGAGAAAATGGATCGAGAGAGACTGACTCGAGTGTGCCCTGCAACTACCGGTATGAACTCTGCGGGCAATTAAATCGTGAGTTTTGCGGGATTTGTTCGGGCCAGATCAAAAAATTCACATGACAGGCGGTCCCGATAACTTCCAATCGCTGGCAGTGCCAGATACGGATCATCCTGTGACTTTGTACCTAAGAATGCCAATACGTCCCCGAATAAGCATTCGGAAGATTTATCCCATGGTGATTTTCAATGATGTTGCATGCACATGGCAAGGGCTTATTTGGGAAATTATTTTTTATGAATGCTCAAATCCTATGTGTACCCAAATAAGCTCCCAACCCAGGGGACTTGGCATTCTCCGATATGTTGGAAATGCTCGTGAAACAACTGTAAAATGGTGTATAGGCAATCCGCCAGCTAGTGGCACTCAACCCAAACCGGCTGCACGCCACATTACTACCGTCAATGAATGCATCTATTCTCCACAGTTATCCCTTGGAACATCCCCAATTTTTGCAACAGTACAGAAGAGTGTCATGTCAAGCAGCAAATGAAAACCGAACAAATTTAAAAACGCCCAGTACGACACTCGCCCAAAGTGTACATTTCGTTTACAAAAAAGCGTGTGATGCTGCATGCCCTATGTGTATAAAACGTGCCATGAGCTGATGGATTGCCTATTGTAGTTTGCTGTGGGCTCAGGCTGTGAGCAGATAAACGCGGAATGGCAGATTGCTGCATTCCGCATTCCGCGTTTATCTGCTAACCTTTGCGGAATTCTGCATTTCTGCAAGTAAATTTATGCTTTTGGTCAAACCTCTCAGTTGCTGTTTGTGTTAACACGCAACATTTTGAGGTCAGCACGCTGGAAGTTGTCATCGTCACCCAAGCACGCACCATTCCGCAAAGGTTAGCAGATAAACGCGGAATGCGGAATGCAGAAATCTGCCATTCCGCGTTTATCTGCTAACCAATTTCCGCATTCCGCGTTTATCTGCTCACAGCCTCACGCTTGAGACACGCACGTTTGTGCACGCAGTAGCAAGCTGGTAATGAACCTTCACTTGAATGATCGCCATAAAACTTTTACCGTTTTGTTTCGAATCTACGTATAACTGACCAAGGCGAGATGTGAGAGCAGCGACTGATCAGGATGGCTGGTCACAGCACGCTTATTGGTGACCCCGGCAAGTGTGGACACCAACGGAACAATGCATTCGGTTGATGTTTCACAATGGCACCGCTTCTTGTGTTTCTCGGCCTTGCGTCTGCTGGTGAAGTACGTTTGTGGACATAAAACGCACTCGAACTTTTGATTTATCGGGTCGTGCAGTCGTGCGTGCGAGTTGCTGAACTTCATCGGCAGACCGCAGATGATACATAGAATCTTGGATTGCTGAAAGAGAGCTAATTTTGTTTTGGTATTTTGGTTACAGAATTCCCTCAACAAGCGCAATAGTGTTGTGATCAACTTGTGGCTGCGTGCTTGTAGTTTAGCTACTTAGGCCAAATACGACACAAAATATGAGCGTGCGCGCGCAACGCGCGCAAAAATTTTGCACTGTTTGCACGCGCCACAACCAAATTCGATGGAAATTGGTGTACCTGACGCGCGAAGCGCTCGATTTTGAACCATTGAAGTGTATTTAGAGAGTGCAAATCCAACGATTTGGGAGGTTCTTTTCCTTCGTTTCTCCAAAATGGTGGCCTCCTTCAGGGTTCACTTTGACCAAAAGGGGGCCAATGCCCCTGTGGTTCCCCTGGTCAAGAAGATCTGGATTCTTATTTGCCTTTCCTTGTGTGTTCATTTCCACTTATACAAGGGATAATAAATGCAAAATTATCGAAAAAACACTGATAAATTCAGAACACCTGAATCCGTTCCAAAATTGTCGGAGACCCAGTATTATTGTCACGAGGTACATCGGGACATGACAATCGGGTTGTAGGTTCAGCTACAACTCTATGCGGTGCACTGGGCTCTTCACTGACATTATCAGTGGAAAAGGTGACTAAAAGGAAAACATTTATTCCGTAATAACGATTTGAGCCCGCCAAGCAGGTTGTCACAAAATTCACCGGATTGATTGCTTTCGACCATCAGAGGCTCACTGGTTGCTTCACATTTCATCCATTTTGGCACTGGTTCAACAGGCTCAGGGAATGAAGTCGCTTGATCTGGCGTGCTCTCAATCGAAACTGAAACTTCGAAAAGTTGCTTCAAAGATCTGATTTTGGACAACCAACAGCTTGTTCAAAAGAGTGGCAGAGCCTGCCTGCTCATGCAACGATAAAAAAGAGAACACAAACACAAAACATCAGTAAACCAACATGGCAAGTCCTTGTCTAGAGGTGATTGCCAAGGGACTTCATGCTTGACCGGATGTGAGATATCGGGCCGGTTGTCATTCTTGGTGGAGATATGGATCTGAAAAAAAAATATAATTTCAGCTGCGAAGTGATTTTTCTAGCTGTAAAATGTGCGTTACCTGAGAAACTTTGTCAGGTGCCGGCATACGTGCAGCTGGTCGGCATTTTTGGACCAACGCCTCAAGTTCGGCATGCTGTTGTGCGTTGATCTTCACCGTTCCCTGAGGTGTGAAACATCAGATGATCGAATGAAATCACAGAAAAGAATTTGTTCAGTCAAACAACGCACCACAAATTCCAAGCTGTCCGGATGTTGTTTGTGATAGTGATCGGTGAACCGTTGATGGGTTGGGAACGCCCTGGTGCAACTGAAATATCACTCACGTTAGTGTGTTGATATGAGTTGGAGAGAGCAACCAGATTTTCAAATGCGATTTTTTAAGACTTGCATGTTCGGTCGCTCCTACGGATCAGGTAATCAGTGTACAATAATACGTTCATGAACTTCAAGCGCTAACAACAAAAACAAGTGTTGCATCCACGAAGCAAACGATCACTGTTAACGTGGAAATTTGAACAAGAGGAATGGGCGCGTTTGCTCACCTTTTGCAGGTGTACGGTCTGTAGTTGTTGCAATGGACCACAGCCAAATGTGCCCGCATATCGTCATCGGTGGGCAAAGACGCGAAACACTCGTCACACGGGCAAACAAACATTTTTATAACGCCAATTTAGACATATTGGCGAGATACTTGCGGAACAAGTTTAGCGGGCTGTGGAGACAATTTAGCGAAATTAGCTGAAATCTTTCAATAATAATTTTGTGATCACGCCTGCCTGAACTGGGAAATAATGGGTTGCGAGTGAAAAGAGCTGGACAATGAAAGGCTCAAGGAAATATCTGTTGTGACATGTTGCGTCCTAACGACGATGAACATAGGCACGGGCACGCCATGGATTTTCAACAAAAAAGGGGAGCAGCAGCGCACAGGCATCGGAGATGGAAGAAGCAGAAAATAATGTAACAGCAGTGAGTTTTGCCGGTTCAGATAAACCTGAGATAAAAACGGCGAAGTGCAGCACCGGCACCAAAGACGTGATAAATGGTCTGCTTCTGCGCTGGGGTGCGATAATAATGAGCAGGTCGGTTTCGTGTTGCATTTTGATATGACACAGGATGAAGACACAACGATAAGAGACAGACAAGTGTTTTGGTGGCCTTTTTGAGTTGTTGTGCACACACAAGGGAACAAGAATACAACAAACACGTAAGAACAACAGACCTAATGTTTTTGGGGAAGGCGCGCGCGCTTGCTTCTGTACGATAGCAATGCCCCAAAGCAGACGCACACCAGACACACTTTTGATACACACAGTCACAGACTGACAGACACAGTCACAAATGGACAAATTTCACAACTGGGCTACATCACTCAGACTTATGCAGCACAACACAATGCTGGCTTGTGAAAAAGAACAGTCATATAACGTAGCACACATGGCACAACGTTTTTACACACATGCAAAATTGCAAAACGGGTTTTTCGCAGCACTGAATTTAGGAATTGTTTCCATTTGATTCAACCTTCTGGCCTTCATGTGAAACCGCATACGTAAATAATACATGGCACTTGAGTCAAAAAGCAATCACTATTCACTGGGCACATTGATTCGGAAATCCTAGAAATTTCTATTTGATTCCCACCTGATATGGAACATGGACGGACTTCCATAGTCCATGGTTCCATGGAACCAACAACATTAACCGCGCCCCACCGGCCACTTGCCCTAATCCAACAGCCCTCGTCACAGGGCTACCCCCAGTGGCTGGCAATAAGGCCACAACAAATTCTTCGCAAAATGTCAGCACACGGCCACAAAAAACATTCAAACACCAGTTACAATATCGTGCTGACATCAGTGTTTGGTTGACCAATGACCCGGACGGAACCACAAAGAGAAAAAGCGCGAAATTCAAAACATTTTCTTTGAGACTTTGTTTTTCGGGCAGCTTACTGCTAGTTTTTTCTACCGTAAAAACAAATACCGCAAAAACTCAAACAGAAGGGGCTGTATTATTTCACTGATCCTATTTTGTTTGGGGCTATATTAATTCAGTGACCTGAATTGAATCTGAAAAAATGTTCCGCGAAATACCGTATTGTCTTGTCGGAAATAGAACCCGGGGGGTCTATTTTTTCACTGGGGTCATTTTGGGGGGGGGGGGGTTCAATTTACCGTGAAAACCTAAATGGAAGGGGGCTCTATTAATTCACTGACCCCATTTGGGGGGCTCTATTACGGAGGGGGCTCTATTCCGGGCAATCCGGGCCTCCGGGGGGCCTCTATTAATTCACTGACCCGAACCTGAAAAATTGTTCCCAGAAATACCCCCCAAAAACCCCTAGAAATGGGTTTGAAAGGATGTTTTTTTGCTTGTAATCGCATTTATTCTTGTCTATCCGTCAATTAGAGGCATATTATGAGCTCCGAACGAACAACAAACGTGCATAAATGTACCTGTGCAACTGTGCAAGCAGTGCTGTGGCTGGGGGGGGGGGGGGGTGGGGGGGTCCCCCCCAATGGTACCCTATCCGCCCCGGCCTGGTACGCTACCCCCCTACCCGCCCCGCTCTGGTACCCTACCCCACTACCCGCCCCGCCCTGGTACCCTACCCGCCCCGATTTTTACCCCCAAAATGCCCATTTTTCGGTCAAAAATGCCCAAATTTCGACCGAAAACCCTAAAAAGTGCAAAAAATTTCGCGCTGCGCGCGATATATGTACTTTTTAGTACATAAAAACAGGCACGCGATAAAACGTGTGTTGTACCCTACCCGCCCCGAAAAATCTTCCCCCGCCCCCCAAACCGGATTTCCCCCCCCCCCAAGATCCCAGGTACACTACCCCCTACCCCCCCCGGATTTTTTCACCCATGTAACCAACCCCCCCCCCCAAAGTAGCCACAGCACAGTGTGCAAGTGCACCACTACCGAGCCTTACTACTACACTATTGTATAGGGGATGTTACTTCGGGGGGGGGGGGCTCTATTCCGGGGGGCTCTATTAATTCACTGACCCCTTTTTGGGGGGCTCTATTCCGGGGGGGAAGTTGGTATTTTGGTTTTTACGGTATGGGGGTGGTCAATTATTGGGGGGGTTATATTTTTCATTTGGCCCCCCGACGAAAAAAATCGTTGTTACTGATGCCCATAAAAATGGCTTGTTTTCGGTATTTTCTAATTTTAACAGCGGCAATTATGCTTAAAAAGCTGTATTCTGTTGTGTACGCAAGCTTGAACAACGTTTGACACAACAGCGCAGCCTTACCATACCACTAATCTGTGGTACAGTGAAGGTTGGGGGTGGGGTTCTGTTAATGGGGGGGTCAATTAATGGGGGTTCTATTTTTGATTTCGAGCCGTTTGGGGGGTTCAATTAATGGGGGTTCTATTTCCGACAATACGGTACAGCCCCCCGGAATAGAGCCAGAGCCCCCCGTAATAGAGCCCCCCAAAAAGGGGTCAGTGGATTAATAGAGCCCCCCTTCTATTTAGGTATTTACGGTACAATACATCAAAATTATGGTACAATATGGGGTGCCCCGGCCCGAGGTGCCCAAAGCTCGACCCGGCCCGCTCGGTCCGAATTTTTTGGATCAGATTTTTACCCAATATTGTCATAATTTTTTGCGATTTTTCTGAACCTATTTTTTGGTGAAAAAATGATTGCTTTCAATGAAAAGGTTGTCAGACAGACAAGTACTGATCACGTACTTGCCGAATCCGTCAGACAGAATATTTTGTATTTCGGCAAAAAATGAGGTAAAAATGGTTCTTCTTCCAAATTTTCGCCGAAAATCGCCTAAAAATACGCATTATGAGTGGGGGTGCGCGCGGATTTTTGGGACAATAAGGTCGAAAAACCCCGATTTGTGCCTTAAAAAGGGTATAAAAGAGAGGCAGTGCTGTGGCTACTTTGGCGGAGCGGGTAGGGTACATAGGTGGAAAAATCCGGGGCGGGTAGGGTTAGGGGGCAGGGGCAGTGTACTAGGGGCTTGGGGGAATCCGGTTTGGGGGGAGAGGGGGGCATAGTAGTGGCTGGGGGGGTTACCTATACTTGCGTATTTTTCCGGCAAAATATTGTTTGGGGGTTTTTTTCTCTTTTTTTTTTTTTTCCTTTTCTTTTTTTTTTTTCTTGAGTACTTACCTACCACAAAACCCGAGGGGGGTTGGGGGGGGGTTGAGTACTTACCTCTCACAACTCCAAATCATACCTCTCACAAGCAATTTTATACCGTTTTAAGGCAAAAAATCGGTGTTTTTCGACCTTATTTTCCAAAAAATCGCAAACCCACCCATAATACCTATTTTTAGGCGATTTTCGGCGAAAATTTGGAAAAAGCACCATTTTTACCTCATTTTTTGGCCAAAATTGTATCACAAAAACGGTGTTTTTTCGCCTTTTTGGGTGACTAAAATCATACCTCTCACGCTTCCGGTCCCAACCCCTCATCATACTTACCTCCCACACATGGGCCTGCCACTACACTGGGGGGGGAGATTTTTCGGGGCGGGTAGGGCAGTGTAATACTTAGCCAGGAGGGTGTTGACGATAGATAGATTGGGACCCAAAATGTGTTGACGATAGATAGATGACCCAAGTCCGAAATCTGGGGGGGGGCGACCCAAACTTGTTGACGATAGATAGATGGTGCGGGGGTCGCCAAAATTCAAGGTATAGTGTGCTAAGTAGGTAATAATGTGTGAATGTTACTGAAAATGTACTTAGATGTACTAAATCCGCGCGCGCGCGTAAGGATTCCCCCCTAAGGGGTAGGTACCTTGCAACCACCCCTTGGGGGATGGGGGAAGGGTAGGTACCTTGCAACCATCCCGGAGGGTACCTTGCAACCATAAATTTATGGTTTTCATAGGCAAAAATGGGTATTTTTCGACCTCAAAACTCCAAAGCGCAAACTTCCATATAATAGCTATTTTAGGCAAATTTGCTGCCAAAATGCAAAAAATAGCAATTTTTTGGCCAATTTTGCAGTATAATGCGTGCAAAAAACACCCTTTTTTCGGACCCCAACCCCAGCAGTGTAGTTCCTGGGGGGAGGGGGTCCCCCCTCGGGTACGTATGTTCCCCCTCCATGGTACGCCTGCCCCACTGTTCCCCCTCCGGGTACGTCTGCTCCCCCAATTTTTACCTAAAATAGGTAAATTTTGGCCTAAAATAGCCATCTTTAGGTCAATGTCGTCAAAAATCGCCAAAATACCCTTTTTATTGAGATTTTTTTCCTAAAGGGGGCAAAAATTAGCCAAATTTTCGACCTCAAAAAATGACTTTTCTCCAAATTTGGGTCCTCCCCCCCCTTCCGGGTCCCTCCCCTTCCCCCCCAGGTGGGTACGTCTGTTCCTCCTCCGAAAAAAAGAGGGGTACCGCCTGTTCCCCCTCCGGACCAGGAACTACACTGGACCCCAGGGGTACCTTGCAACCTTCCGGAGGCTGGGCATGGGGTACCTTGCAACCATCTGGATCCATCCTCCCAAGGGTACCTTGCAACCATCTGCCTGCGATTACACTGCCGACACCCACACTTTTTTCGCACGCGACATTTCTCTAACCCTAAACTGCATCTCCACAATTTCAGATATAATCAAATGCACTCGCTTCTCTGTTCTCTTCTGTCATTATGACTGATCCAGTATTTTCCATTGCAAAGTAACCAAAGCAAGGTTACGAAAGAAGCGATTATTGAAGACGAGAAAAACCGTCATCCAAAATTCAAGAATAATAATGAACCACAGCGAGCTGATCTGTCCGATCGATGAGTGCCATCTGAAGAAAACCGACGAAGACGAGATGCGCGCACATCTTGCCGTTGTTCACTGTGACAATTACAGACCCTACGTTTGCAGAAGTCCTATGTTCGATTTTGATTTGCTTTGCTTTCAATTCAAACTTCATTTAAAAATCTTGGAGAGGTAATTTTTTCAGGTGTAATCATTCCAGTCCGACGGAACAGCGATTTGTTGCTCATTATCGGGAGCATCATCCAAATGAACCTATGTTGAAGGTAATTCATTCAACATCACTTCACTTGTTGTTGGCTTGTGCCTGTCATTTTCATTCAATACGTGGTGTAATTGTATGCTAAGATTTGTTCAATCTATTCTGGCTTCATTATTTTCAGGGCCGCGTGTGTCTTGAACTCGACAAATTAACCGAGGTCGATAAATTGCTGCGAGAATCGCGCCAACGGCTCGTGCCGGCAGCATCATCCGACATCTATCATCTGTTTGAGGTTGGATTGTCTGTCAGTGCCAGTCAGTTTCTATTGGCTGCAAAAGGTTGTGATATTGCATTGAGGTTATACTGGCAGGCGAAAAAAACCGGTTTTTTTCGGAAAAAAACCGAAAAAAAACCGTTTTTTTCCGAGACTCGAATACTTTTCCATTTATTTTTCCGTGGGGGCCTTTTCGGTTTTTGATCGGATAAATATCGGTACTTTATTCCAATTTTGCTAAAAAATTGTAATGCAAAACTGATGAGTTTTTCGATTTTGGTGAAAAATTGGCTCGAGCACGAAAATTAACCGACCCAAAATGGGCCAAAAAGCGTGTAAACCAAGTGTTTTCGACTGACTTCAACACTCTTCAAGAACACTTTCGTCACTTGGAACAAATTTTGCACTGAAATTGTTATATTTTTCAAAATTACGTTCTTAAAGGGGGCGCGACATTATACATTTTTGGAATGACACACGCCAATATTACTGCAGAAATGACAAGAAGACATCTGAAGTCACACGTTTTGAAAAGAAATGCGTCGAATTTCGAAGATTTCATTCTTAAAAATTCACCCCCGAATGTCTACTGCAAGGAACAAAGTTCAGTTTGCTGTAGTCGCTCGCTCCCTGAAAACCAGGCATCGAGCTCAGAAAATGGAACAAGAAAATGTTTAGGGCCAAACACATGGTTCTAAACAGGTACAATTTTATAACACTGGAAATGTCTGTTTGGGCCACCTGTGAGATAGACTTGAACCATGATTTCGACCGCGTGAAAGATGTTCGTTAGACGTAGGGAGAACTTTTACGCTGGTCGAATTAGTGCTTCATGTATTCTCACGTGTGGCCTTGAAATTCCCTGTGTTATAAAATTGTACCTCTTTAGAACCATGCGCTTGTCCGATTCATGGGGTCGCTGTGGGAATTCGTCTTTGGAACATTTTCTTGTTTCATTTTTTGAGCTCGATGCCTGATTTTAACCGAGCGACTAAGCAGATTAACTTTGTTCCTTGAGTCGCATTGGAGGTGAATTTCTGAATGAAATCTTCGAAGTTCGACCTCATTGTCTTTTCAAAACATGTTACTTCAGATGTCTTCTTGTCGTTTCTGCAGTAATATTGGTGTGTGGCACACCAAAAATGTATAATGTCGCACCCCCTTTAAGTACTGGAAAAATATTTGGGAAAAAACGGTTTTTTCCACGAAAAATAAAAAACGGTTCTTTATGACAGTATAATTGAGGTGCAGGTACAATGCAAGTATGTAGGTTTGTCGGCTGTGTAGTTCCTGGGGAGGGAGTTCCCCTGTAAGGTACACTAATTTCCCCCGATCAAGGTACACTAGCGAAACTGGTGATAAAAACTTTAAAATAATTTGCAGTCAGTTTCGACCAGCAGCATAACCAGTCGTGACAATTTCCCATTGGCTGCCAGTGCCAGTGCAACCGAGTCGCGCACAGGCAGTGAACCATCACCAGTCCCACAAACGTGCTCACCCTTTGTTCTATCGGCGAGCAATGTCGAACGTAAGCTTTCATTTCAGGATTTTTTAATTTCAAATGAAGCCGGATGCCACCATCAACAAAAATTTCTGTTTTTTACGTTGGCATCTGAGCTTTAGGGTCAGAACTACACAAAATGTCTCGTCCGATTTATAGGTAACCACTGGTACCAGGGCAGCAAAAGTTCTGATGCCAGATTTCAGGTTTTTGGTCCTAATGGAAAATAAAACCTAAATTTAGTCACGAAAAACACTGTATTCTTTATTGAGAAATATTTTTTGCGGTGTCAGTAATTTGATTTTTATTTTTTCAGTCAAACAAGAGCCGTACGATTATGGTCTTCTATCTAACAACAACAACAATGTAAACCACCACGCCAACCGTTCCCCAACCCCACTGCTTGTCCAATCGAGTCGCACGCCCGAACTGCTCGCTAATCAGTATGACATTGTGCGGGATGAAAATCAAGATTGTGACCATTCGGGAGGGGGTGAAGTCGGGCCATCAACCGAAACAGCGCTAGAATTAAACTGCGTTGTTATGAATAAAGTGCGTCAAATCATTTCTTTTGCATTTATATGAGTTTGATTATTGCTCAAAATTCTCACGTTGTAATGCACTGGATCCCGACCTGGCATTTGGCATTGGCACTTGTGTTGAATCGTTCTTTTTACTTTAGCGTGATGCAATTTTTAGCTGGGTCAGCGATTGACAGAGATAAATGTCGAACATCGAACCGGAAACGAATCGCGAATGAGTGAGCGTGACGACGTGATTGACACAGCGATGCACTGCTCTGGCGGCGAACAAGTTCGTGTTCGTTGAAAGATTTTTTCGGTATCTCTGCTAGTCCATGTGATCGTTCACACTTGGTAAAAGCAGATCCAAGTCGCCATTGGCAAGCCCGTCTGTAGGGCTAGAGGGATGTAGCGTGCCAAAAAGTGTTGATGTCGGGTGCCTCCAGATGTCGGGTGCCGGGGTTTTTGCGACACTTGAGGTTGGCTTGCTGAGAGAAGAACTGAGAGAAAATTTTCTTCGAACCAAATGTTTCCGAAGACGCAGAGCGTGACATTTTGGTGTTTATTTGGTCTGAAAAAACGAATTCAGTTAATTGAGCCAAGAAATTGCATTAAAGGTGGAGTTATACTCGTTCGTCGCGAACACAGCGAACACGACGAACAAATTCTGTTTTTGAGCCAATTGAGCAAGGATGAACCAAATCGAGTATCAAAGTGTTGCCGCAGGACACAGTAAAGAAATGCACATAACTAATGTTTCAATAACTGCGCACAGCTCGCTGCAAATGCAATACAAATTTGTTCGTCGTGTTCGTTGGGTTCGCGACGAACGAGTATAACTTCACCTTAATGGTGCGAATGAGCGAAATTTTGTCCAGTTTTGGTTCTAGCCCTGCGTTTCAATGTCCATACCACCACACGGGTAGATTGATAGCTAAACCACCACGCCAGATCAAGTTCTCAAATTCACAAAATGCTTTGCAGACCGAGACCAGAAGTCAACATCAACAACAACAACAAGAAGATCAACAACAACAACAAGGTTACGAAGAAGCACGTGACCAACAAGAACCACAACAATATCCCTGCCCGATTTGTCACATACGAATGTCGCACGCTGCCGAACACGACACGGTGCACGATCCAACCAACAAGCCATACAAGTGCAGTGTGTGTCCCAGCACCTATTTCCACAACACCGCCAAGGGACAGTGTCACGTACAGAAATATCATCGCGACGACGTCAGTGCCACGGTGACCAGCGTGCAACGCGAGGTTGGACTTGGGCACGTGGTTGAGCTTGTGTTGATTTTTGCTACGGCTTTGGAAATAGGTTTTTCTGATCGAATCTGTTTCTCACTTGTTAAAAGTAGTTTAATGGTTTATTGCGTCCGCACCAACTCAATAATACATACATAAGAAGGTTAAGTGGAATGTGGAAGAAGCATAATTACAAAACCGGGTGTGGAGTTTACGGACATGAAAATAAATACAAAACAAGGTGTGCAAATCACGGGAATAAAACATAAAACAAAACCAGGACAGTAAAGGGTGAGAAGCTGCAGTGATAGATTGTCGAGTGTTATCCGATTCGATCTTATATAGAATCACGGGACAATTTAGTATATTCCCATCCGCTTTCATCCTTTTTCCATAATTCACCAACAAGGAGCGGTGCGCCGGACAAGACACCGTCAACGCAAATATGTAATTCATGTGCTGTCTGCCACATGACCTCAAGAAAAGTCTCTAAGGTAGAATTGTGGCAAATTGTATAATGTTGCCATTTCGCCTCTAAATCGGCCAGTTTGCACCTAAAATTCGGACACCTAGGTGGAATTTGTCAACGTTAAAAAATGCTCTGGCCTCGAACCAGGTAGGTAATGTCAGTTCGTATCGAAATTGACCGTGAAGTCTCTCACTCTGCCAGGAACGAAATACACCGTCACCGCCACCAAATGAGCCAAACCAAGTGGACGTTAGTATGACGCACGCCATCAGCTGTGCGCCGGTGCGTGAAATGTCAACGAGATGTGACGACGAAGAAGAAAATGAACACGCCATTGTGCACCTCACACGATTGCTGAGTCGCGACATGTGGCAGGTCGAGAATTCACTGACCCCATTTTGAGGGGCTGTATTCCGGGGGCTCTATTTTTTCACTGGCCTAAATCTGAAAAACGTCGAGAGGTACTCTCGAAAATGCCTTTGAAGGGTGGTTTTGTGCTCCTAAAATCGCATATATTCATCAACGTAGGGTTCGTCGTTACCTTAACTGTGTGCGGGGTTTATTTGGGGGCTCTAATTTTGATGTTCTATACTGGGGCTGTAGTCCGGGGCCCTAGTCAAGTTTTTACGATATGTGCTGTTTCTGTTTTTATTTGGTGCAAAAATCAAAACTGTATCCAGGGTCAGAATATTGAGGTTCAATTTTTTTTGGCACTGAGTGTTGGAAGGCGAAGTGTTGATAAGAGTGTTGGATCTTTACACAAAGTTTCGGTGTGCAGACAACCACAGGGTTCTTCATCGGCTTGGATGCACTTGTTTCGTGCTCGGTTTTTGCCAACAAAGTAGGACCCAAATCAAAAATCATTCCAGCCACATTTGCCAAGACTACCAGTCATTGCTTTCGACGAGGTGATTAGTGGAGTGATGGATGAGTGGCTGAGGATGCCCCGTGCACCGAAACGGGCCAGGCGAATGTCACCAGCTGAGAGCAAACGGGCACAAATGCAACGCGAATACGATGCAACAATGCTAGAATGCGGTCAGAGCAAAGGTTGGGCTTGTTATTTTTCGCTTGCCTTGGTACAATCAATCCAACCCACGGACTGATGATGATAATACACTATCTTTCCTGTTCAGTCTGTTTTTGAAAGCAACCTGTGCCACGACCTGGTATTTTTAGAATCAGCGTTCGATCAACAATTTTATGAAGTTCGTTGATTTTTAAAATTTACATGTCACGTTTCAGCTGGCCGTCCATTTACACTAACGTTGCTGCGTTCACCTGAATCGAAAAAGTCTGCATCCGCAACTGAGCAGAGCTTAAAGGATTTGAAATCGAAGAAATGAAATGTCAATGAAATGATTTGATATGAGAGTTTGGTTTTTTTATGTTTTTATAGTTCAGAAGAGTTTGAGAGCCGCTTTTGTGCACATATTTGCGAGATAATAACTAATGTAAGACGTTGTTCTTGGCCTTGTTTGCTTGTGGATGATCTTGTTTTTAAATTCGCCTTCATTGGATGCTTGCGTTTTCTGTCGGTGGAGCATTTTGTGTGCTGCCGTATTTTCTTTTCATTGCATTCCCTTTTTCCTTTCCCCGTGACAGTTTACTTTTTGTTTAGGTTCAGCTTAAATCCGGTAAATCGTTTTTTATGAGATCTCGTTTTGTCGAATTCGAATAAGATGCATTGAATAAATAGTAGATTGAAAACCGTTGTTTGTGGCGTCCCGTTGGTGTTGTTTCTGCGTTCCATTTCGCAAGCACGTTGCTTGATAAGCGTGTGACCCTACCTTGGCTTGGCCTTAATTTTCTGTCCGTCTTCTCAACAATTTTAAACTCTGATATTTTGTGGCTTTTCAGAGAAGTAAATTATGACCGTCATGTTTGTGTGTCCGTGTGATGAGTGTAGCGTTGCACTGGAATGCTATGAGGATATGCGGGCACATTTGGCCGTGGTCCATTGCAACAACCACAGACCGTACAGCTGTAAACGGTTAGTTTTGTGGGAAAAATATTGTTACATTGTTGTGAGCTTCTGTTTGAAAATGCCGCACAGGCACTGGTATTAGCCCTCAATTGTTGACTTTGTCATTTATGGAACCGCTGACAAAACAATGGTTGAAGCGAATTGGCGAGAAAGTCTGCAAAGCTAAAGATAAAATGTTTTTGCCATACAGTTGTGGCAATTCATTCCCGACCGGCGATCGATTCATCACGCACCATCTGCAGGAACATTCAGAATTTGACATGATACAAGTTCGTTGTTTGTACTACGTGCTCTGCACTTTGTAGTTTCGTTTTCAGTTGTAGCTCATGTCGGTTTGTGGCAATGCTTACTTTGGGTTTTTTGTCGCACTTCGTTCAAGCGGCTTTGATTAGGTTTGATAGCGTTTTTTACTCGGTTATTGATATGAACAATCTGTTGCCGTGAACCTTCAGGGGGAAATCGATATCGACCGTTGGCAAATGGCCAGACTGACAGAACTGATGGCTGAGTGTGAACAAAGTCAACAACATTGCGGTGACAGAGACACGGCTGAGTCACCGGTTAGTCATTCGTTGTCCACTGTTTTGTTGAATTAATCATTGGGTCATTGCGCTTGTCTTTTGCTCAACGCAAGCAATAGTGATTTGAATGGAATGGCTGAATTGTGGCTTGTTTGGTTTTTCAACTTTGGCTTAAACTAAACGAAGCACTGCATCGTTGCACGTCACACGTTTCGGGTGGGTTCTGATCTTTCTTGTGAAGAGTGGTCAGATTGCACCGGCTATTTTAGCTTCAGTGCACTGTTTTCTTCAGATATCCGATAACGGTACGCCATCCGAATCGACCGGCGGCTATATCTCCTCCCGTTCGAACACAACAAGTTCGGTGGAGTGGGACATGCCGTGTTGGTCAATTGGGGAAAAATCTTGACAAAAACAATGCGATTTCCGTTACTTTTTCATGGGAAACTTCAGTGAAATTTTACAAATGATAATTTTTTAGTCTTTAGTTCACATCGAACGCACTGCGTCGCCTGCTCCTCTGTTCATATTGCCCAATCACATGATAAAGATCGAACCAGAAGAGCCAAGTGAAGAATGGCCGTTGTGTGCGCCCGAGGCCAAGGCCAAGCAAAATGACGATGATCAAGATCATATGACCATATTGGAACGAGTGTTGCAGGTACTTTAATCAACGTTTATCATTTCTTCTTTCCAAAATTTTGCGCAACTTTTAAACTTTGGTGCAGTGCAGATTGGAATGCTTAAATTTAGGTTGTCAGTGTCGGGCAGGTGCCCTGTCGTGCCAATATCATAAAAGTCATACCCATAGGCTATTTCAATTCACCGCATAAATGGCCTTCTTTTGTTTAAGTAGTCCGCACTGTGTTGGGTTCGAGAGCTGATTTTGACCAACCCAAATCAACCGCAAACCTAATTTCAGGATTCGCTGCCTGGTGTAGCCCAAGATGCTCACAGAAGCACAGCGACCACTGCTGCACGAGACAAAGAATATCGATGTTCGATTTGCAGTCCGCGCAGATATTTTGTGAACAAGTCCAGTTTGGAGCGACACAAACGAAAGCGGCACGGTCATTTGTTGAAGTCGTCGCGTGCAAAGGTCGGTCACTTTTTAGTTATCTTTTTTTACAGATTGATCGGTGAGGAATGCTTGACCCTCGTTTATACAGGATGAATTTTTTCAGTGTTCTTTCCGTTGTTGAGACTTGGTGATTGGGTCAGGTTGTTCTGGTTACGTGACTTGATACGTTGAGGTCAACGCTGCGAACTTCTAAATGTCATTGAAAATTAGCCACGCAATGCAGATACGCTATGATCAGATCACCAAGGTTACTAGCGCTCTCACCTAAAACGTTTTTAGCTGCTCACAAACGAAAATGAGCGAAAACGAGGGCACAAACTACAACAACAACCACCTGAACACATCACCAACGTGCACACAAACAAGGCACGGCCTACGCCGCAATACGATCGGTGTGAGATTTGTGGTCGTCTGGCCACGTGGACGCACATGCAAATGCACAAGCCCGATGGCAAGCAGTATCGGTGCAGTTCGTGCCCGCAAACGTACTTTGCAGAACTGCCGAGCGCTAGGAGACATGTCTGTAAGTGGCACACTGATGAGCGACCGGCACTCGTACTGACCATGGATGGACAGAAACTGAAGGTACAAGAAGAACAAGGTTTTGTTGTCTTTTTTTCAAGAATGAACTGGGCGGAAGACATATGTGAGTAGCTGATGTTGATAGTGTTGACAGCGTAGTGCACCAACTGTGATGACCTGCATAACATCAGCAAGATTCAAATTGCCATCCTTGTTGTTTACACGTCGTAGTTGATTTTCGCCAGCGTGATGTGTGCTGTGTGAGAGTCCGTCATCGTTATCGAAGTGCGGCCATCATCGATCCTGGCATTCAAATATTACAAGATCAACTGTTTGTAGGCTGCATGGAATCAAGCACAGCGAAATCGACCAAAATGTCGCATCTGCCGTCGCACTGGCTGCAGTCGTCAGGTGCACAATCCCGTTGGCAAATCACTCAAATGCGACACGTGTCCACAAACATATTTCACCACACAAATCCGTGCGCGCCATCATCTGAACAAATGGCATCAGAACATCGACGCTCGCATTCTACCGATTGAAAGCTGCAAACAGGTAAAACGAGATAGTGCTAAGTATTTGGGCCATCTTCTGTGTTCGCACTGATGACAGCTTGGTGCACCGGTCGGACTAACAACGGGAGCAAGACAACAGTCGCGGAAAATTTCTTGTGCTTTCATAAATAGGCTTGTGTTTGTCTTGGACAATTGTGTGCTTATGGTTCAAGACAAGCTTATGGCCCACAAAAAGTGCTCCATTTTGGGCCAGCAGTCTGCAGCACCACTACGAACGTACTCGCCTTTCTCCCTCTCACACAGACGCAGTCAGCAACAGACCGCAACAACGCCGGCCATCATCGCCGTCACCAGCACCTGTTGGGCCAGCAATGTCCCGTGTGTGATCAAACGGTCATCTTTCTCACCAATCACATGCGAGTGCACGACGCCGAGGGCAAGACATTCCAGTGCGACACGTGTCCGCGCACGTACTTCGCCAAACAGCACAACGGCTGGTGCCATCTGCACAAGTATCATGCGAATGAGCGCGCGAAAATCGTCAAAATACAGGGGTGTGACCGTGATGTGAAAGATTTTGATCAGAGTTGTAGAAACCTTCGAAATTGGTTTTCGTTATCATATATGCTTCAAACCATGGCTTTCGACGGCTACCTGCGTCAAAGACGGTGCCGAGTAACCAAAGCTGCACCAGTACAGTACGCGACCCAGGCAAAACAAAGGCCGGAGTCAAACTGGCAAACGTGAAGATCAAACACGGCAGAACCAAATGCTATCCAGTCACCGAGATTGGTACCGACATTAATGTTTGACATTCCGTATTCTTCAGATCCAACCACGTCCGACAATGAGCCCCGACTGGTCACAAGACTGAAGAGTTATGATACACAACACAGGTGCCCATATCATATTATATTATTTACACGTTCATACCGAATCTCACCCGTATGTCTGATTTTAATCAGGGTTGGAAAAAAAAATTTTAAACAAGTTTTTTAACATAAATTTTTTAAAATTTTTTTACAAAAACTCAAATTGGGAAAAATTTTGGCCAAATTTGCCTAAAAATGCAACCTTAATTGACAAGTACCTTTGTAAATTGGTTTGCATCACTTATGAAGGGTGTTTACGTCACATCGGTGCGATCCAACAGTAACTGTGCTTGATAAATGGACCGATGATTGTTGTTCTGTGGTATCAGACAATAGTTCGCGGTCGAATAAGCAAGATTTACTCATAAATCGCACAGAATTCTGACAATCAGCTGCTGAAACACTTGTCGGGTCGCTGCATCAGTCGTATCTGACCGACTTTGAGCTCCCCGATGAGATATGATATCGTAGTACCACGTTGGCATATGCATACTGTGTCTCATGTATCACGGGAGGGCATAATAATAACATCATTTGGGGCATATTTCTTAGGTGCCAAATACATGCTCTAAAAGTGATTTTGTGAAGAAAATTTTTCGACCTTTGAGAAAAACTGACAAAAACTAACCCCGAAAAACTAAAAAGAAATTTTTTAAAAATTTTTTTCGGATTTTGTCTGAATTTTTATTGTTACTGCGACGGTGCCATCTTCTTAGTGGCATTGTGTTACATTTAGCCTGCAGCCCGATGAGTGACTTGCTGTTGTGATGTGTACGTGCCAAGTCTGTGTGATTGTTCTGTGCGCTGGTAGGTAAAAGTGTCAGTCACGCTGCTGTGCATTTTATAGTTTCATAACGGGTTACTTTATTTACAACTGTTTCTGCTTTTATGAGCTTTTTTTATTTTCCTATTGTTGTTGTTTGCGTTTAGTCCCGTTGGTTCAATTGGCTTTTTTGTTGTGTGTATTATTACTGTCTGTCTGATGCGCTGAAGTGCCTGTGATTTTTTGTTAATAACCAAGTGTTTTTCTACTCTTGTTTTTTATTTGATCTTGGGTTTTATTATTGTTGTTGCATGTCAGATGTGTTTCTTCAGCAAGTGATGTGAGTTCATAAAGTGGTTGTTCAGCTACTGTTGTGCCAATTCTTGGCTGCGTTATGCACCGCACACGCAATTGCGTTTTACTCCAGTGATTCTCTGTAAATGTTCCCGCTGAACGTCACAGACATTTTACAGGTTACAGCGATTATTGAGGGCATCGCACGAAATCGCCCAAAATGTTGATTTGTCCATCCGAAGATTGCAATTCGAAATATGAGTGCAGTGAAGATATGTGGATACACCTGGCGGTCGTCCACTACAACTATAGACCATACAAATGCAAAAGGTTGGACAGGCGGGCTACCGTGCAAGCATTTATTAGTTGATTTTGGCACATTTTTCACAACGCGCTTGCGGTTCAAAACATCAGTTTTGCTGAGAGAAGAATTTTGAGAGGAAATTTTCTTCGAACCAAATGTTTCCGAAGACGCAGAATGTGACATTTTGGTGTTTATTTCGTGTGAAAATACTTGAATTCAGTAACCTGAGCCAAAAAATTGCACCAATGATGCAAATGAGCAAAAATTTGCCTGTTTTTGGTCCAAAAACAGGTTTCGGGTGTCGGGGTTTTCAAAAACTAGATGTCGGGTGTCGGGTTTTTTTTGCTAGTCGGGTGTCGGGTTTTTTTCTCAGATGTCGGGTACCCCCCCCCCCCGACCTCTAACCCTACTTACTACGTGTGGTTTTTCACAACGCTTTTTTCGTGTTTCAGATGCGACAGTGCATTTCCGACGCTCGATCGTTTCAAAGATCATTGGCGTCTTCAACATCAACTGGCTGATATGGAGGTGCGTTTTGTCCTTACAATTCTTTCAAGTTTTGCGCCAACTGCTGTTTCAAACGCATGTGGTGCATTCGCACAACCAGTGACCTGGTGCTCCATCCGTCTGACACTGAAATTGGTCACTCTCACCAAAATGTGTTAAGATCGGCTTTTGAGGTCACGTGGTCGTCTGGTGCGTGGTGCATCGTGTTGATGATGCCATAGTGCACAGAACGAATCGGACAAAACTGCACCACACCGCAGTCACCGTGATTTTACTTTCAGTGTGAAGTCAAGCTCAGTGCCGAATTGGATAACAGGCTGGATGCGCTCATGCAAGAATGTTTCAGATCGACTGTCGAAGTTAATCAGGTGACTTGTTGCCCTGAGAAAACGCGTTCGCAGAGATACCGTACTTCACTTCGTATTTTGATGTTTCAACATTACAGCAAACACTAACGCCATTAAGTGACTGTGCTGCCATCAGGGGATCACAGGCAAACGCAAACACACCGAAGATTGAATCGATATCAGATGGAAATGACGATGACGACCGATCACAAAGCTCCAGCGTTGGTGGCAAAATTCTTTTTTTGTTTTGACCGTTCAACCACGCGTGACCGCGCGTGGGCGGTATTCAGCAAAAACAGAAAAACTGGGTATCTGGGTTTTTTGAATTCGTCGGTCTTTTAGCGATTTAATTTGAAAGTGTCTTTTTGCACAGTCTTCCACGGAATCTCGTGTACCAACTCGCCGATCGGAGCGGGCTCACAAACCGAACCCTGCGTATTTGAATGACGATTCTGACGATGGAGCCGGTGACACTGAATGGTCTCCGTCACCAACGAAGCGCAAAGTGCGTACTTTGTCATTGTTTGGATGCAAATTTCAATTTGTCAATGAGAACCACCCAATGGCAGTGAGTGAAACTGGAGCGCTGCGTTTCAGGTCGACAACTCGAAGGTCAAGAAATATAAAACCACGGAGCAACACGCTGCGCAACCTGAAAAACCAAAACGAAGACGGTATGTGTTATTTGCTTGGCATGAGAAAGTATTGAAGAAGCGGACGCGAAGTGCAGGCAACCGCGATCATTTAGTGGATCGAGACATTGGGAGCCGATATTTTGCTCACTCTGTTGAATACTCACTGTACCGTTGGGCATTAATCGAGGTTAACAGCAGATTGGAAGACAAACTGTCGTTAGCAGCACAAACAGAAAGATTCGCCATTTAGAGGTTTATCGTGCGGACCAGAACAGTATTAGCACACTGTATCATGCCAAAACGAATCCGGTTTCAGCATCTACCAGCGCTGCCCTGTGTGCAATCGACCCAACATTGGCAAACATATGCAAATGCACGACCCGACGGGCAAGGCGCTTCGGTGCAGCGTGTGTCCAATGATGTTCTTCAAGACGACGACGTTGGCTGAACGGCATTTAAATAATATTCACAATCAACCTGATGACGAGGCACATGTGCTTGACATGACCGAACAGACACTGACACCCAAAGTGAGTGACGTTTTGTGTATACAATCCTGTTGAGCAATTAACAGTTCTGGTGCTTTGTTCTTCCGCAAATGAAAACTGCTGTCTTGGATTGAGCGAGCCAAGTTTAGATTTAACCGATTGCAACCTACAGCACTTAGCAGTATAGTTGCAATTTTTTGGCAATTGCAACCGCTTTGGCTTTTGCCCACAACTGTCCCAAGCAAACATCTCTTCGTGGCTTCTGTTTCTGGAAAACGATTTCTGTGGCGCCTAATATTCTTCTGTTCGTGGCAGATTTCCTCATATTTGTGCCATTTTCTGTTTTCCTTTCCAGCAACATGTCGACGTCGATTCGAGCGCTCATTCACCAACTACCGATGCCACCAAAACCGTCAAAAGAAGGTTTGTGTTTGGAAACAATGGCGTGCCGCCCATGTGGCGTTTCTTTGCAACTTAACGTTCACCATGGTCAGTTTGATAAATTAGCTTGTCAATGAGTTGTAGCGTGGAGGACCTTAGCTTGACCTGAGCTTATTTTCAGGAATTGTGGCTGTATTAACATGATTCGTTGTTGGACAGAATGGGTGCTCATGTTCATAAAACAGGTAATCCAAGTTAAGGTACACAAGGATATTACTTCCATTTCAGCTACACCGTTCCTCGACGCATGTGGCAGCCACGCACCGCATGTTTCACTTTCACAAAATCTGGTTGACAACGTTGCCGCTGCTGTTTGCACTGGCATCACATTTTGAATCGTGGTAGATTTCACCAATATACCGCGTTTTCGGGTTCTTGTTCATCAATTTGTTCACTTCTTATCATTCTGTGCATTGAATTGTTTGTGTTTTGATTATTGTTCAAAATATAATGTCATGCTACAAGTCACTTATCGAATCAAATGCCGGTGATTATACTTTGTGTTTCCGTGTTTAGTTTGTGCATTTGTCGTTCAATATTCGATCTCTCATTTTTTTCAAGTCACCTTGTCAGGTAGGCTGAGCTTTCTTGCTCATTTCATTGGTTTTGTTGCTCCGAAATCTCATTTCACTGTCGGCTTCTCGGGGCCTAGATTATCAAGGTTAGGTAAACGTTATTGTCATGCCAACATTTTATTGTCTTGATGGAACTGTTCAGAAGAAATGACGGAAAGGAACTTGTTAAATCTTTCTGATATTTTCTTATCCCTCATTGCTATTTTGTTATTTCTTGTTATTGCGCGCATTGTTGAAGTGTGTTTTGTTTCTCAATCTTGTAATTTGTTTGTTAAAGGGGCCCTTTCGCATTTCAAACCGCCTTCAAACTTGCACGCATTTGAATATTGTTCAGGGCGTTATTAAACTCTCACGCACCAAGAACCCAATCTGCAGCATGCGACCAAGAGATGCACTTCAAGAGGAACATCCGGGAACAAAGTGTGCCGCGGACCAGCCCAATTTATACCTGCGCATTCAGGCAAACTGCTTGATCAAAAAGGTGTCAAGGCGAATGAATGTTTCGCATGAAACGTGCTACACCACTAAGGCCGCTCTCTGACAAAAGCAAAAAGTTCACAACACACTTTTTGCTTTTTGCTTTTGTCAGAGAGCAAAAGCAAGAAGTTGACTTTTTGCTTTTGTCAGAGAGCAAAAAAGCAAAAAGTTGTGCAGCGCGCACAAGCAGCAAACATTAGCGTGTTCCAGACCTGTGTAATTTTTGATTTTCGGGTTTGTGCAGCCTGGTTTTGGGCGTAAAAAGTCATGATGACTTTTGGCTTTTTTTTCAAGTTTTTGCTTTTTGCTTTTGCTCTCTGACGAAAGCAAAAAGCAAAAAGTCAACTTTTTGCTTTTGCTCTCTGACAAAAGCGAAAAGTGTGTGGTAAACTTTTTGCTTTTTGCTTTTGTCAGAGAGCGGCCTTACTATGGAATTTCGCTTTTCTTTATATTTCGAATTTCAACGAATTGTTCCAGCGTTACAAGCAGAGCTTGAAACATTTAACAGCCGAGCATGAACAATTCGTTGCGATTCGAAGAAAGGAGTAAAACGAGGGGGGCGAAAGCGAAATTTTTAAAAATAATCTCACAATTAAACGCATTTCATATTGTTTGAACGATGTTTTTGTGATCACTCATCGTATATAGTCACATTTTATAGCGAAAGGCCGGATTCTGAGAGCATGCGATATCCGGTTGCCCGGTTTAACAGCCGAGCATGAACAATTCGTTGCGATTCGAAATAAAACGAAAAGCGAAATTCTATAGTGAGGCAGGGGCAAATATCGTGCGAAATATTCTGCGCCTTGACCGCCCTTGTCATCAGGCGAGTTGCCTGAATGCTCGGGTAAAAATTGGGCTGGTCCACATTTGATTTTGTTCCCGGATGTTCCTCTTGAAGGGCATCTCCTGGCCGCGTGCTGAACGTTAGACCTCCGGTGTGTTTGACTTTTATGACGCCTTGACCACTGTCTAAACACATGCGAGGTTTGAAAGGGGTTTGAAATGCGAAAGGCCCCCTTTAATGAAATATGTGTGGCAGAAACACTAAAATTCATTCATGAATGACAAAGAAATCTTATGTATATATGTTAGTTGAGTTGTCGTGATTCCAATATAATCGCGTTGAACCTCGCCAAGGCCATAGTATCTGATATGCATCTATTGAGTTTACGCACGATCATTGTTTTTTGAACCCAGTGAAAGCGCGTCAGAATGATGTTCGTGTGTCCGTTTGACGAGTGCCACGCGCCATTCAGTGCTGAGCACGACATGCGGGCACATTTGGCTGTGGTGCATCTCGCATACAAACCGTACAGCTGTAAACGGTGCGTTGGTTCTCGAATCACGGGTGATAGACGAACTCCGTGGTGTCCTAATCTCTTTTTCAGTTTGAGTTTTGGAGATCACAATACTTGTTTTCATTCGGTCTCACTAGTTTCTGACTTCAGATGTTCCGACCGTTTCCCGACCGTTACATTTTTCAAAGATCATTATCGCTACCACCATCCAAACAGTCCAAGCATGCAGGTATACGTTCAGAGTTCAATACGATGCTTCAAACCAGATACCTTGCTTTCTCAATTAAACGCCTGAATTTTCAGGGTGAGAACCAGTTCAGTGACGTTTTGGACACCAAACTCGACGAACTGATGCAACAATGCCGGGACCAGTCTTGCTCTGTGACACACGGAATGGTTTGGATGTTTTGATGTCCGTATCAATTTAGTTTTACATTTATGGGTGCCTATCATCTTTCCTGCATCAAATAATGTTCCAGCCAATACTACAGAACGAATTTGCAAGGGAGCACACTTTCATCAGCGATCGATCCAACTCACACACGCCAGTTCAACCCGAACTTCAGTTGCCCAGCCTGCCAGGTTCGCGTCATTTCTGAATCTACAAATACTGATGCAGTTTTTCACTCAATTTCCGTTATTTTTTAAATTTGGCCGTCACTGACAAGCAAACCGAGCATCTGTATTTGTTCATGGCCGCACATCTCAGGTGGCCATGGTAAGGTTCGAATCAGCGAAATGCAGAGAAATGAATTTTGTTTGTTAATTTTTTCCAGCTTCCACTGAACCATCGGCCTGTTCGCCTCCGTTCTGCGATCAAGTTAAAACTGAAATGCCGACTGGTTTTCTGTGCCAGACATGCGATCTTCCCATGAAAACTAGACAATCGCATGACAAACTGCACGATCCGACTGGAAAACATCTAGAATGCAATTTGTGCGAACGTATGTACTTTGCGAACAGACGAAAAGCTGTGAAACACACCAAGCGATATCATTGTCAATCGACTGTGAACTGTATTGTGCCCATCGTGAGTGAAAACAACTTGAAACTTGTGCTTTGCCTTTTTACTGATTGCAACAGACAAATGTGGTAGGTTTTTGTCAGTTTGATAATGAAAGTAACCTCTGCTTTTCGAGAACACCAGACAATCGTCAACGCGTGTTTTCCCATTCGATTCGAGCGATGCTGTTAGTTGTCAACTTGATTAATTGCCTTTTTTAATTAGGTGCCAATTATTTCCCTTATTAATCCGCAGTCTTCCGCACCGTCGAGTGCAACCTCTCCAGCACCTGTGGATCTTTTCGCAAACGAAATCGTGTTAGAACCCAAAATGGTTTGCTCAACTGCATCGATCGAAGTCGATCATGGTGTCCGCCTGCATGACAACTGTGTCGAGAAATCACGAGGTTCTAAAAATGTTGGTTTTTAGCATGTTATGTTGTGGCGCATGTTAGTTCGTGCATCCATAACTCCCGGGGTAGTATCGAACCTTCGCTGCGCTCTCACATGATCAGCACTCGGCTGCATTGGGAGTGGCGTTAACAATAAACTGCTTTCACCAGGTTATCATCACTGCGAATGCTCCGAGTCAACGATTATATGAAACACTCTTCACTTATTTCAGCTGCCGTCAGGTGTACGTGCACCGACCCAATCTGAAGAAAAAGCTCATGGTCAGAAGCGACCACGCATTATTGACCCACTTGCCGTAAGTGACCGCAGCTTGGGCGTCAGGGCATCAGTTGTTCATTTTGGGGGAAGCCAGGTGTTTATTCATATGCGCACAAGTATACTCTGACAGCACTTTTGGAAGAAACTTTTCAAATGTGTTGCCTGATCCGTAAAGCACACGCAGCTCGCGCAGCCAGTGGAGTTTCGTAGCATTTCGCCCGTTGCAGTAGCTGTCACCTCCTCGTGGTGACGGGTGGAAACGATCAAGGTTATGAGCTAGCCAAGATCGGCCAAGCACAGCTTCACAGCTCAACACAGCGTTTGCCACCACAGTCGGCAACAGACGCCCGCCAGTGCTGTACCATCTCTACTTTCCTTTTTCACCCCTGGTCACAGCACAAACACGACAATAGCCACAGAGTTCCTAACAGTTTAATGGAACGAAGACGGCCTGCATGGGCAGAGGGCCGTTGGACCAGATCTCCCCAAACTAGCCATGGGCATGGGAAGGCACAACCACAAAATGGAAACCGTCGAACATTTTCTGTGTTAAGTGCCTCGGCCTGCAAAACATCTGAAAACAAATCTTGGGCCAGAAACAGTCACCCTGGATGAAGCTCGCGACACTAAAGGGTGGCCGAATTTATTAGGGAGACTACACGTTTTGATTAGAATTTCGGCATAGTGCAGCATAGAAATAGGAACAGTCCTGTCACAGACAGCACACATCGCACAATGAACGGGGATCTGTTTTACACAGAATAATGGTCTCCAAGTTGCTGGGCCTGTGTAAAAATCCCTACCATGGGGTTCCACACGAATCATCATCTTCGTAGCATTTCGCAAATTACTACGTTAGACTTGTGTGTTGAATGGCTGGCAGTCACGTGACCGCTGCAGCTGATACACGCATAATGAGCTTTACGGATCAGGCAACGCGTTTGAAAAGTTTCTCCCAAAAGTATTGTCGGAGTATACATCATCTATAAATAAATATTATGATACTCATAAATGCATTGCAAACGTGAGACTATAGCTTCCCACGATATTTATCTTGAATTCAGAATGTGTTTGAAAACGTTAACGTTACTTATTCTCAGGTGTCCACTCCGACAGTTGTTGTTTCTGCCAGTGAGCAGTCGGTAACAGACCAACGATGCACCACCGGCACTTGGAAAATCGCATCGAGCTCAAAAAACAATACCAACAGGCACGTTTGGTCGTGTGGTGCGATATCAATGGCTTTCATGCTGTCTATTTAACGTCCAACAGACTTTCAACGCGGCATACTATCGCTTGCAGGTCTATAATTATCGGTCGCAAACAAATTTCAGAAAGTGCGAAATCTGCGGTCGACCGAACAGCAGCCAGCACGACAGGTTGCACAACCCGGTCAATAAATTGTTCCAGTGCAGTGACTGTCCAAAAACTTATTTTGGGTCGCTGGTCAATGCCAAGGTGCATTTGAACTACTGTCACCCTGACCAGGACAACGATAACCGGGCGAAAGTACTCGATATGAATGGAACATTGGTGGTTGGTGTGGAATAGCATCGACTGCCGTTTTCTTTCTGGCTTGTGACGAATTAGACAAAATCACTGCAACCGAGTCTCACAATCCCAACTACTTGCAGTTTTCACCATCGCCCAGAGTTCCCTGCCCCATTTGTCATCATTGTTTTACTGCCATGGGCATGAAACGTCACTCAAACATACACGATGCAACGGGCAAGACGTTCAAGTGTGACACGTGTCCCAGCACCTATTTCGTTGATTGCTGTATCGGCAGGGATCACATCAAGAAATGGCATCGGGATCAGCGCGCTAAAATTGTCAGGCTTGAGGTATGTACACATAATGTTGTGAGGCAGAACTCAAGTTATGGATTTAGACGTTCTGAAATTGTAATTTTAACATTTTTCCGACCGAAATCCACTCGACAACCACACCAACAACTGCTGTCAGTCAATCAAAAGCAAAGAATGTGGCGAAACATGTGTTGCAGGCAGGTTCGGGTGAGTCGAACATATTTGAATCATTTAATAGTGTTTTTGCCATTCTTCTTACGTTGGTCATTTGTTTTCGTGAGCTGAACTGTTAGGTGTAAATTGGCTCAATCAACAAGAATGCATGCCATTGGCAACCTTGCACTTTCAGTGTCTTATGTCAACAACGACAATATCCCTGATGTTTCAGTCAGTGATCAGGACCAATAACACCAAATCGATTGAGATTATACAGTGGGTATTTTTTCTGTTATCGATGTCTCTAACCATGCTTGTGTGTTTCTTTGTTGAATCTTATCAGTTATTCCCGAATGCCCAGTCGATTGTTTGCTCGTTGCAGGGTACCATTTTTTATCTTTCATTTCGTTCCTGCTTTTTCTCTTGCTCAATTTCTTATTTTCATGAAAATTCATGTATGCTCAACTCGCTTGTTTTTTCTTGTGTTCACAATGATTTTGAGGCATTCTATTGTCTTTTCTTGCTGCGTGTGGTGATTCTAGCAAGGCTTTTGCCATGAGTTTGTTGTTTGTAGCACTTTGTTCAGACTTTCTGCAAATGATTCGCATCTTCGTTATGTTGTTTACGTGTTGTGGAAGTCTACTACTATGTTCCGTGAGGTTAGTCAAAACGAGCGAATCAAATAAGGCCAGATCCTATTTGCGATGTCAGGTCAAAGTCATTCATTGTTGCGGTAACTGCAACGTTTGTTGATCTCACTGGCTGTCACCGGGACACGAAAGTTGATCCGTGGATAAAAAATTGTGGTATACTTGGTGATTTTGTATGATGATTCGGTGGAAATTGCGTGATAACTCGCATGATGCGTCTTACTGTGTTTTGCTCTATTGGGGCGCTTGAATCAAAATTGTAAATTAATTTTTCATAGTCCGCGAAAGAGTGAGTCAACCACAATCTACAATCATGTTTGTGTGTCCGTTTGACGAGTGCCACGCGCCATTCAGTGCTGAGCACGACATGCGGGCACATTTGGCTGTGGTGCATCTCGCATACAAACCGTACAGCTGTAAACGGTACGTGAATCCTTTATATGTAATTCCATTAATTTTAAGATAAGATGAAACCGACGTTGTGTGGGTTCCGAGCCTTCGTTCAGACATGCTACATATATGCGTGTTCAATAATAAAATTCGAAAATTAAGCTGTGGCACTTCGTTCCCGACCCATCCCCGTTTCATGACACATTACGAAAGCGCGCACCCTAAATGGCAAGTGGTACAGGTATGTGGCGCCAAACCACTTTATTTCTTGCTTAACCCTTTTGATATGAATTCGGCTATTTGAGGGTGAAATCAACATTGACAAGTCGCTGGCGACGAAATTGGAAGATTTGCTTACAAAATGTGCCCACAATCAACAAAGCACCAAGTGTATGACTGGCTTGCAGGTGATGAAACGCACTATAGTATAACGAAAATCACTGCTATACCTTTTGATTGATAAACGTGATATATGCAGAACCGGTCACAGGAAGGGATGCGGTGCCCCCTCTCGGGACAAGGTGCCCCGGGGCACTTTTTCTGCACCTCTTTCTAAGTCGCAAAATGTCCGCATTCCTCAAATGTCAAAAATCGCAAGTTTTATTCGTTTAATCCAATCATCTGCACAATAATTTGTCGGTTGCGTGGAAGTGTACATGGCGTACGGCCAACCCCTGATGTTGCTACAGGCAATGGTGTGGCTGGGGGGGGGGGTGGGGGGGGTCCCCCCCAAGGTACAGTAGGTAGGTTGCCGCCCCTCGCCTGGTACAGTAGGTAGGTTGCCGCCCCTCCCCTGGTACAGTAGGTAGGTTGCCGCCCCACCTAACTTTTCACACAAAACATTCATTTTTGGCTTAAAATTGCATAAAATTAGCATATTTGTCTGAAAATAGGCGAAAAATCGCGCGCTGCGCGCGAAATTAGTGTTTTAGGCCACATTTTCTTCAGTATTTAGACATAAAAAATTTCGGTTTCCAGATGACCCCCCCCCCCCAAGTGGTACGACCCCCCCCCCTAGCTCGGCTGGTACAGTAGGTAGGTTGCCGCCCCGCATTTTGGGTGGTACAGTAGGTTGCCGCCCCGCCTGGGTAGCTACACCACTGGCTACAGGTAGACTCTTGCCTGCCCACCCGCACCCAGGTAGGGTGCCGGCCCAGCTGGGGCGTATCAGGATTGCACACTGGTCAGTTTTTTGGCTCCATCTGGTCAAAATGGCCCTGAAGGGGGGCCCCAACGTTTTGGATAAGAAGAAAAACGGATCCCAGATCACAGGATTTTCATTCTAATGGGACCCTTAAAAATCCAAAAAATTGCGCTTTTCGCGCGTTAAATGTCCATGGAAATTGATGGGCACGGGATATTTATGGTCACGCCTCACGCGTTCAAAAAAGTGCCAAATTTTCGCGCGCTCCGCGCATGCTCACATTTTGCATCTTGCATGGGATTTGTTTCAAAGGCTATCAAATTCAAAATAAACGCTTGATAAAAGTGCTTTTCAAAATGAAACAAGCACTGGATAAAACGAAGTACCCACACTCAACGCAACCAAATTTCGTGTCCGGTCCTGGACAAATGTTCACACATGGTGTTTTGTCAACGATATCAGCCAGACTTGGTGGGAGTCTTGTCTTTGTCATGCGACCTTTTGTATTTCGCATGTTCGTGCTGACTGTGTGGGAACAACTTTGGTAGAATCAGTACATCAGCAACGATCTGACCCAATCAACAAGTTGTTACCCGGCCATATCATTTGTGAACGGCAAAATTGAAATTATGAGCATGTTCCATGTGCCAAGCTATTGTTTGATTGCAGATGTCCGACTGTGGCACGCCATCCGAATCGACTGGCACCGAGCCGAGCTCTCGTTCGAATACGACCACTCCGGAGTTGGACATGCCCTGTTGGTTGAGCATCACCTTGAAACGGTATTCTAATAACCTTCGTGCACTCTTTGGCAATGACAGCTTTTTGTTCAGTTGAAGTTGTTGGCCATGCCACGTCTCCCGCTGGTCTCGTGCTGCCCCCAGGTATAGTCAAGTGTGAAGTGAGGGCATCAGAGGGACATCCGGGCTTGTGTGAATCGGTCCCGGAAACAGAAACGGGTGAAGATTTGGACCAGATGACCATCATTGAGCGATTGTTGCAGGTGCCGATATTTGTTTTTTATTTCTATTGTTTGTCGTCGTCGTGCGCGCCAAAGGTGCAGCCATTCACAAATGAGCGTGATAGCATAATAGCGGCTCACAATCATACGCTACGCCGCGACCTCTCAGTGCACGCACATCTTTGTGGAGATTTTTACAGCCGCGTTGACTTATCCGCAAAGCTCATAAAGCTCTTGGCAGTCCCAAGCCCTGCAAGGATTTCGTATGAATACAACAGGTTGCGTGCGCTGCGCAGTACCGGACGATCAGGCCACGCATATGGGATAAAGTGTCAAACGTTTTTGGGAACGTTTCTCAGTTTACAACAGTTTTCGTTCCCCTTCAGCAACCAGCACCCTCATTTGCCAGCGCGTCCGAATTTGCATTCAATTATCAGTCCAACCAATCAGCGCATTGCGCACTGGGTGTTACTGAACAACAGGATCCACTCGAGAAAATATTCGAACGCATACCAGTGCGCGCGGTTGGGTTTAATTTTTGTCGACCAAAACAATTGCAATTGCTTTTCTTTGTGTATTGCTTTGCGTGAGCCTGTGTGTGCGATAAAGCCCGATCTGTAGTTGTTCTTTTGGCTGGTCACGTGACTCAACGAACTGACGGCGGGCTCTATCGCCACCGCGTCCGGATGCGGTCAACGGGATGTATATGGCGATGTCTCGTTCGATACGCATTCACGTCAGCCTGGGGACGCCAGCCACGTCGCTAAATGGTGGTACACGGAAGTGACGGACAATCACCAACCCACCATCTGTTCTGGACTGTTGACAATATGGATTTGTCCGACATTTGTCGTTTGACGAGGACGAGGATTAATGCATAATTTTCAGTTCTGTTAACTTGTCCTGTGATCTGTCCTGATGTCCGTGATCTTTCTCTCTCCTTGGCGCTTTTTGTAGCTTTTATTTGCTGTGGTTTTGTTATAACCAGTGTTGTAACTATTTTCATTTCCGTAATTGTCCCACCCGGTCTTGTAACTTTGCTTCTATCACTAATTTATGTGCATGATTTTATGCGTCACTGAGAGCAATAAACCAAACCAACCAACGAACTGACGGCACTTTTATCCGCGCCCGCTACAATCAACATTTTGAGTCAAACAGATAGTTTCATACGACATGATGTTTAGTGCACCTGCATTGAGCTTGAGCCGCGTCACCGCTTTCTCATGTAAACTTGTTCAGATCGGTAGCTGAATTGTTCAATTCGGTAATAGCAATCCAGTGATGACAAAAATTATATCTCAAATTGCACTATGTCAGGATTCGCCGCCACGCGTGATAAGCACGAACCAAAATGAACCTGATCCATTGCCTCTTGGTTCACGTCTGAACAAGTTCACGCGCACGATGTGTGAGCCGCAGAAAACGTTTGCTCACAGGCAAAGCAGCTTGAACGACCACAAACGACAAAAACATGCTGAGCAGAAAACTGTTTGTTTTGTGGCATTCCATAATTAGGGTACCCGGATATAGCCAGATCTTGCCTGGTTTTTCAGACCTCAACCGGCAAAGTTGCGAAAATTTTATCGCAACCACGAAAAAGCGACAAAGCGGCCAAGAAGAGGCACCGATGCACCATATGTGATCCGCCGTGTTATTTCGTGCACAACAGCAGCTTGTGGAAACACAAACAACTAAAGCATGTGACGCCGTCGAAACCTGCGAAGCCCGTTGGTGTTCTGATTTAGATGTTCTAAGGTCCGTTTGGAAACAAACAATAATACTGGTCATCAAATCTGGCAATCTATAGGCTTGGGTCAGCGTCGGTCACCATATTATGACCTTTTACTTAATTGTATTTTTAGGATTTGGTGATGCCCCGAGTTTAACCAGCCTAAAAGATCTTCCCAGTCAGCTGACAAGTACCTTTTGTGCTGTTCGAAATTGGTGACATCGGAATAAGTTATGCATACATCCAAGAAAATTAAAAATAACTGTAACCAAGGCTGGTCCGATCTGAACCCAGCCTCCAGTTTCATTCCCGCCTGAATGTATTTAGCTCCCGCTCATTTATAGCCCGTCACGCACAAAACCACCAAAGATGCATCAAAACGCCACCCAACTGACAAAATCCCCCTGTCGCCATCAAAACGCAGTCATCACGACACCGATGTTGTGAACAAGCGCAATGCACCGCGGTCGGTTGATGCAGAGACCTATTCGCCTTACAAACGATGTCGTATCTGCAACAGTCTGGCCACGTGGACACACAAACGAATGCACAACCCTGATGGCAAGTCCTACCAATGCAGCACCTGTCCGAAAACGTACTTTGCAACACTGACCAGGGCCAGGGCACACATGGACAGATGGCATACTGACGAGCGACCGGCTCACATCATGACCATGGCCGGCAAGATTGTCAAGGTACCGGGTAGTTCAAATTCGAACATTTTAAATTGTAGTTTTTCGTGAGCTATGTATGTCCGAAATCCGAACATACACACACATCAGGAAAAACCGCACACCAACACGCAAACACTGAATCGTCCCCCAAACACCAAACTTCACTTGCTGCACGCCGTTTAAATGGGCGAGTTTTTAGATGACGGAAGCGAAGCCAACTCGTCACAAGTGCCCCATCTGCGGTCACACTGGTTGTCAAGGACAGGTGCACAATCCCGTTGGCAAATCACTCAAATGCGACACGTGTCCACAAACATATTTCACCACACAAATCCGTGCGCGTCATCATCTGAACAAATGGCATCAGAATATCGGCGCTCGCATTCTGCCGATCGAAGGTGACGACGTTGCGGTACGTTTGTGTCGCTCTTATCATCTTAGAGTAGGAATATTCCATATTCCGTATCTAGGACCGATCGATATTGTATGATTCATTCTGTATTTCACACCGGATAAAAGCAGCATCTAATTTGCGCCGACTGGTGGTAACCTGCAGGGTAGTCCTCGTGACACCCTCGCACCAAGCGCGTGGCCCAACAATGAGTTTGCTGTTGGTGGACATTGGACCGTTGAAAAATGGTTTTTCCGAGAAGAATGAGAAAAAAGAAGATGAAAAGCAAGAAGAGTTTTCGTATCGCGCAAAGTTAGATGGGGTGAAGAAAGAAGATGTATATGTGAAATACGATCGAAGTGACGTTTTGTCGATGTTGAAAGAAGTGAAACAGAAATGTGTCGCGGTGCCAGAAGAGGACGTGACGCCGACAAATTTGGTGCACGAAATCCTGTGCGTGTTGCGTCGATGTTGGAATGACCGATGGGAAGGCCAGGCAGCCGAGTTTTTCGATTTCAATTTGTGGCCGTATGTGCATGGGTCTGAGGCGAAGTACATGAAAGGTGCCCATAAGACGATCTACGCGTTTTTCGTTGAAGCCAAACTTCAATACGTGATGTGGCCAGTGTGTCATGCCACCAAATTGGCCATGGCGTGCGATGAACCCCTCAGTGCCAAACGCCCATGGCTTGATCCCTCCCTTGCGGCCATCAGGGATTGTGATTTTGAGGACAGAAAAGAAAAGAGTTTGAAGAAAGAAATAAAGGAAGATGAAAAGTGGCTGCTGAATTATGTTTGTGAAGTGCAAATGGCCGACGAGACCCCTCCCCTGACCCCAACAAAGATCCCGCTTCCGGAATCCCGCCCGAAGTCGTCAAGGGTACCCGAAGAACCATCGCCTAAATACATCAAATGTCCCAAGAAAAGACCCTGCATTCCAATCTCGTGTCGTCCACGTCGACGAATGAAGCGCAGAAAAGGAAGACAGCAGAAGAAGAAAAGGCCACACGAGAAGAAACGTGTGTCGACGTGCATACTCGGGAGAACTAATCGGCGCGTGGTGATGACTGAATGGGCAGGACAAAATGGAATGGGCAAACGAGTGATCAGGCTGCTGACAATGATCTGTTGCAAACGATGACGAGTTTGATGGTAGACGGGACGAAGATGCCTGTGTGAGAGATAAGACGATTTAGACATGGTCCCGCCATTTTAGGACAATTTCTGTTTTCAGCCCTCTGCGGCGGGGGAAGGAGAGGAATACCTCCGATGGACGAGAATGTATGATTCATTCTGTATTTCACACCGGATAAAAGCAGCATCTAATTTGCGCCGACTTTAGTTTTGTTTGGTTGTGCGCTCCAATCCATCAGTTTGCCAGATGCCGAGAAGTCAATGCACAGTCATGGATTCTGCTGCGATGCTCTGTATGGTAGACGATTTCGTCATTTACACCTAGCTCAGGACCTTTAGACCGACCCAGCATCAGCCGATACCGTTTTTCATCCACAGTCCGACCTGATACCCAACCCAATCAAACGTCACGATTTCCAATCGCGAATGCGGTCGTGTCCCATTTGTCATCAGCAAGTCATTTACCTGCATCACCATTCCACCATACATGATGCCCAGGGCGGGCAAAACCCTGCAATGTGATACTTGTCAGCAGACGTATTTCGCAAATATGACGCACGGCAAGCAGCATCTGAAGAAATATCACGCTGATCACGGAGCGAAAATGGTGAAACTACAGGTACATTTCACATACTTGTTATCATGCCAAAGCAAAGAGGCTTTTATACTTGATGGCAGAAACTATAAATGGGACGGTGTGTACTTTGCTGGCGTCAGAGTCAGGTGTGGTGGAGGGAGGGGTTGCTTGACCGTGTAATTTTTGGATGCCAGAACATTGGGTGAAGCTTGCTCATGAAATCTGATAATCGGGATCCCGACCAAGACAGGTGCTGATGCCACCAAAAAGTGAATCCCAATATTTGACGACACCTTATGTTCTTCACGCAGACCGCATCTGCTTCGAATTCGCATTCCACAAGCCCAGCTCCTTGGTATCTGCCGTATCTCTCCGAAGCTCATGAAACAGACCAAGAAATGGAGTAGAAATTCCGTATGGGAGTGTTCAGCTGTTATAAATTTTCGGGCATCTATGTTTAATGTTAGTGGAATTTCACGTGTTCTCTTGTTGAGCATTTCTGTGAGCTTATTTTGTGTAATTTAGTATTGTGTATTGTTTTTTGGGCCATTTTCGTTCTGATATGCATTTCTGGTCATAGATAATATTAGACGAACCTTGTTTTTTGGATTACTGTTGTGAGAAGTGGGCCATATGTGTGCCTATCGCTCGCGGCGTTTTTTTCTGGTGGCTGATTACCAACCTTTGTTCCTGTAACCATTTGTACTTTATTTGTAAATATTGTGCATTGATCAGTGCACGCTTTGTAGTTATTCAGTAATGTTTCAGCACTACATAGCGCAAGTAAATTATTAACCGAAGCGTGAATTGTGAGCAATAACGCCGACCACAGGTAATTTGCTATTTGAAAATCAGTCTGAACGAGGGCTAATAGTTTTGTCGTCAGATCATGGCGTCAAGTCTTTTCGTCAAATGAAGCAATAATACATG
This sequence comes from Rhynchonema sp. JSB1_4, assembly GCA_030248065.1. Taxonomy (NCBI): domain Eukaryota; kingdom Metazoa; phylum Nematoda; class Chromadorea; order Monhysterida; family Xyalidae; genus Rhynchonema; species Rhynchonema sp. JSB1_4. Next base: position 27,901 of record JASAMV010002745.1, on the reverse strand, counting down.
AGCCCCAAATGGCTAAAATAAGTAGATCAACACCGAAGGCGCATGAAATGGAAGTGACCAAAGCTGCCATGCGAATGCTATTACATATCAGCACATTTATCATAAAGTCCTGGCGATGAACCATACTAACGCACGGTATTGAGTGTTGCACGTGTGCTATACATCACGAGAAATGCCACGTATAGTCCAACCACGTGCTCATGAGACGACTCTTTAAAGCTTGCTGATAGATTCAAAAATGCGCCGGTTACACGTGTTTTCGCAAACAAAAGAAAGAGATTGGGCCGAGAGACATGGATGACAAGTTCCAGCTGGCTGACCTCAATTTTGTTGCGTGCTTACGCGAACAGCAACGTCGTTCAACACACAAATGTTTTGGGAGTCAAAAGGGAATTTACGCACCGAGGTGGAGAGCGTGTTTTTAAAAAAATACATGCGTTTCTGTTTCTTTCATTTCCGAAATGCGTGGAACCGGGACATTATTGGATCCGTTCAAGTCGATTTCAAAATAGTCGTCTCATGAGTTCGTGGCTGGACTATACATGTCACGCAGTGATGAGTGATAAAAAAAATTTATCCAGTCACATTTGTTGTGTCTAAAGATTGCCCCATGGGTGTGGGTCTCCATTCTCAATGAGGCAGATCGGCTCAACGTCCTTGCAGTAATTCCTGATGGCAACGCACCTGAAAGTAAGTTCGTACATGGCTCCTGTTATTATTGAGACTGAATACAGGTTAAATACGGAAATATTTCCTGAGTCTGGAATGTTTTGTTCTTTTGCACGCAACTTATGTATTTCCGGATCAGACCTGAATATGAGCCAGAGCCCAACTGATACCATCGCTGTCATTGTGATAGTCAACCGTATCAACTCTGCGGGCAAGCGGCTACGGCTACAGTTGGACTGTAGGACGTTGTCATTATGCTTGCCCTCGAAGTTTATATGCGGCCCATTGTGTACTGGTGGTGTCAAAAAACCCACAAACGTAAACTTAAGCAAAAGTGCGATCCAAGAACACGCACGTGTCCTGTATGTGCCGACCAGCGTTGTCGAGCGCTTCTCTTTTTTTGCAATGATTGGTGCAAAAGTTGATATTTGTCATGTTGTGACAGAAGGTGAACGGGGGCACGGGGTCAATGCCCGGTTTGGCTGGTTGCGTCACTTCCGATAGACCGCACAAACGTTCGTATTTGCGGCATTCAACTGTGGAAACTCAGTCGTTTGGTTTAACGTGTTTATTCGAACTGACGATGACCTGGTGCACCGCCCGTCTGTGTTGAACAAGTCCAAACTGGTTGCCAGAAAATACACGTTACACAACTCAAACATACCCAAAGACAAACTTGACTACCCTTTCAATGGATGGTATTTTCGAAAGGGCGTAAACGTCACTTGGGCTTCAAGGTCGGTGTAAACATGAGGCATTCTACGCTAACAGCAGGCAGTATTTCATGTTTGTACCGAGCCTACGTCGACATTTGCACCCAAGTGTCGTTTACATCGTTTCGAAAATTCTACCCAATCACTGACCGCCGATTGATTCCGTCCATCCAGTTGGATGGTACAGGCCGCACCAGTAGATCCATTTTTTCATCATTTCTGAGTTCTTAGCGCACTCTCGATCTAAAAATGAAACGTTTCACAGACAATTTATACGAGCTATAGCTGATGTTTCACAATTTGCTGGAAAGTGGAAAATGAAATCACTCTTATGCGTGTGGCCAACACTCACGTTTTTTGGTCTCTGTTGGCTTCACACCAGGCCAAATAGGCCATATTGGATAGGTTATTCCAGGCCATGTTGGCATTGGTGGTTTGATTTGGGGTTGAGGTCGCAAGTCGATCAAATGTTGATGTTTGTTCGTGTGCCATTGGCCCTTCAACTCACGGTGACCGACCGTGCAGCTGACGCAAACCACAAACAGCACGCACGCTCTTGCGAATTGTTGGCGCATTGTATTCTGATCACAAACTGGTTAGGAGTGTGAAAGCCGGAACTTGGAACGAATCTTGACGGAGTGAAATAAACTACGCTACCACGGAATATCTTTGACTCCGTCAAATTTTCAAGTTCCGTGCGTGTATATGTGACTGCGTGCCGCTCTCAATTGAAACCTTGATGATTGAGTTGCACAATGTACATATGTACATGCACATGTAGAATCGGTGAACTTTTGGGATGTGCTGACAATGTAAATCTGGGTCGTGTGGGGGAAGCGTAAATGACGGACGAATGTTTCTCACTTTGACAAAAAAACTGTGATCATTTGCATACCCCTTGCAAAGGGTGTTTATAATACGAATGCGGAAAACTCATCTACCAGAGACTTGCAAAGAAATTGAAACCATTTTAATCAAGGTGCGATCTTCGTTTAATATTACGAATATTGAAATTGTAATAACCAATTTGTTACTTGTAACGGACAAGCAAACCAGTTGCTTTCCATTCCCTGTGACATTGTTTTCAAGATGTAGTATGGGCGACCTGAATTTCAGCCCCCGTACAATAATGTCGTGAGAAAATGCTTGATTCTGTCGGTTCTGTCAACCAAAGAAACGAAATAAGCGCTCTTTGTTCTTTTAAAAATAGTAATAAGTGTTTTCTTTTGCAACCAGGCAACTATACATACATCAACCAATAACAGCTGTGTTTTCAGCGGCGCTAGCGATCCAAAGATGTCCTTCGCGATCGTTGCATTCTGATCATTCTATGCGTTTAGACATATGCACTATAATCAAACTCTCAGATCATAGGGTTCCAATTGCAACGTGGGGTTCGTTATACCATTATTGTCTTCAACAATCGGATTCTCATGCCCGGCCACACAGTACACGTGATGTTCGAATTTCTTCAACGTTCTTCGTTTTAATTCCAACTTTGGCGCATGCAACACGGTGAGTCGCAGTTCGTACGCATACGTCAACAGGTAGACCATGAAGAAGAGAACCAGCAGCCATTCGCCTGTGGTCACCGCCAGATGCGCCTCGTAGCCCTGGCGGAATGATGAAAGCATATGCATACCGGTGGACATAAAAGAAATGGGTGAATCAAACTTTATTTGGTTGACCGGGTCTGGTCTTGTTCGTGACTGCTTGGTAACAACCTTGCTTCAGGATTTATGGATAATACGTTGTCATTAATTTCACCAGCGTAAAAGTTGTTTCCGAACAGTTGTGTACCAGAAACAAGACGGTCGAGATTACTGACGGTTTGACATGGGGCTCAATGAAACATCATTCCAATGTCACTCACCACGTCGCCGGGTGTATAGTGTGACGGATATTTAGCGCGTGTGGTCGTTGTCATCGATGTTGTTGTCGTTGGTCCGTGTTTGGCTGCGTCCGCCTTCTGTGCGCTCAGTACTCGACTCGCAACAAACACTGCACAGGGCGGGGATGTCGGAATAGCATTAGCAGGAACAACTTTTGAACTCTACCTATTTTACAAAGAGTGGAGTGTCGTAGTCACAGTCTATGATTTATTGCCACAAAGCTCTGCTGCGCGTAATGGTTGTTCCATTACCACTGGATTCGAGACTTTCAATCCACAGATTTGATAGCAGCATGCTAGGACAAGGCATAACCAGCAGCTGCTGTGAAACTCGCCTGTCAGCTCACATGAAACATCACCAACTTTGTATGCCCGCACAAGTTGCCAGCGTGCAAATGATGAGTCTGATATGACAAAGCCACTTTGTGTGCATCCGTGGTCGCATCAGATACGAATACACGGTTTGTGCCCAAATGTAGATCGTGCCAAGGCCGAATGCAATGATGGCTGATGCCCAGTGCACCTGGATCACTGACGTTTCCTGAAAAGGTCACCTCGATTGTGCAACGATTTACGGTACGGTCTGATCAACCAATTAAACCTGAAAGTTGGCGACCATACTGGTTCCAAGTGCGGCCACCCAACCCATGATAAGAAGTGTCAGACTGAGCCCTCGCCAGACTTTTCCATTTCGTTTCAATAGATGCCAGTAGAATGTGACGATCTGGCGATGCCGTAAGTACATGCACAAAGCGACTGAAAATGATGATTTCTTTCACGTCAAATTTTCCTTCACTGCGATCAGCGAAAATTATCGCGAACGTACGGAATAAAGCAAAGGTGTTGAGCAGCTGACCGAAAATACAGCTTTCTGGCGGCTTTGCGCCTCCGTCACTGAAACAATTATGATTGACAAACATCGGGACGAGGCAAATGCTCGAAACCACACACAACCAATAAAATATGTGGTTTCTTATGGCTAGTGTCTCGAGAAAGCGCGTGCTTGACAGTATGGGAACTCGATAACGACGAACCCACCTGATGTACGGCCATACAGCGTCAATGTCACCGATGGATGCCCCAATTGCGTAAGGCACAAACAGACTGACAACACCGGTCACAAACCCGGCAACCGGAATCAACCAGACCTTGTCAATTGCCATTTCCGCGCTGTGCTGGTGCGTGATCTATTTCTGAATAGTTAAAATGACTGCTCAATGTTGCGCTTTGGACGCTTTTTTGATAAAAGGCTGTCTCATACCGCGAGCCAAGCCCAAGATTTATACAGGCAGGACACCACTCTACCGAGTGTGACAAGTGACACATCACATAATATACAACACAGCATTATACACCAACGTCACTGAAAAGCTAATAGTGAGTTTATCAACCAGTTTGTTATCATCATTTTCATATCACAACTTATGGATTTTGTTCATGTTTGCTGTAACCACCATACGTGTTTGTCGTAGCATTTGTGGTGCTATAATGATTCACTCAATGACCATTTTTTGCATTGAACGGCTAACGTCAGGACAGTTTTGAAATTGATCACAACAAATCAATGCAAGGTTTGACGACAACGTGATAAAGATCATGGAACGTGGCGACCTGACAAATGTTGAGCAAATAAGGAGCTGGAAATTACACGGCCGTTCGTAGATCGCAGCAATATGCAGGTGCTTTCTTGTTGATCCCGTATTCACAGGATGATGATGCACCAGGTCATCATCATGTGCATGACCCCACCAATGACGCGTAAGAGCGGCCAGCATACTCTTGTTCTGTCATAACAGTTGGTCGGACAGTTTGACTTACGCACTGTACAATGCTAATGCTGATGGAGAATGTGCAATACCTGGCACATTGTCCAATCAAGAGTCAAGACTGTCCATTATTGTAATTCATGCGGGCCATGCTATAACCCTTAGTGACTGATAATCGTGGTGCTGAGAAACGTTTGCGTTCGCTTCGTTTGTCGACATGTTTCTAAGAGTCAAAGCAGTTTGGAACAGTCAGCTAAACATATGGTGATTTTGATTAGTAAGACTGGCCAAAGCCGAAATATCTGTGTGTAAGCATGGTAGGTGTGGGATCAGAGCAAATCACCAGTATTTCTGTTGCGTCAAACGCGAAAACGGGAACTATAGCCAAATCATTGCAAGATTGATGTGGTCATAAAGCTCTTGTAGTTTCATCTAAGTGATATCCAAATACAAACTCATCGAAAAATGGCGATGGAGAGCGTCTGGTTGATTGCAGTGTTCGCGTTTGTCACTGGTGTCGCAAGTCTGTTTGTGCCGTACGTAGTTGGCGTGTGGTATGGTCACATTGACGCGGTGTGGCCGTACATTAGGTTTGTGCCATGTTCATATGTTTCACAAGTACCTGTCTACAGTGCTTGCAAATTGAACTGAATTTGAAAGTTGAACTTAAAAGTTTCGATACTTTTTTAAACTTTTTCAGTGATGGGGGTGTCCAGGTGCCGGAGAGCTGCTTCTTCGGACAGTTTGTCAACATGTTCGCATTGCTTCGTAAGCCGTTTGTATACTTTTTATAGCTTTAATCGATTTAACGATGACGATATTCCAGTGGCGTTGTGCATTTATCTACGGCATCGTCAGATTCTTGCGTTTTATTCTGACGAATCGATGGATTTCTATCGCGGAAGCATTTGGAGAAGTCTCAGTTTGGTTATGCTGGTCATGGGCTGGGTAGCCGCATTCTTCACCAGTCTGGTCGGCAACTTTCAGGTACCAAACGTTCTGTGAGCATTTGTATAACTCAATAATGTTGAACACAAGCTTCAAAAATTTGCAGCTGTCCCAGGCAAGTGAAGTGGTCAAGCAAGCAAGTTTAAAGCAACATCTTTTCTTCATGTGCCAAACTGTCTCGCTCACTCGTTTCCAAAATGTCTCTTTGTGGCCTGAATAACCTTCAAACCGCGCTGTCAAACGCGGTGATTCTTTTGGTAGGGTCTTTCTCATGCCAGAATGAGCCACTCCTGACTAATACGTTTGACATCGGCACAAATACAGAGTTCACATCACAAGCTCTGATCAAAACTTCAGAATGCCACCGTGACGCAAGTGCATTGGATGTCTGCCTACATCGCATTTGGGCTTGGGACCGTTTACATTTGGGCACAAACGGCCTACACGCACGTGATGGACGCGTGGGTGCACATTAAATGGTTGTGTCACATTAGATTTGCGCTCTGCACTTTGGCCACTTGTGCTGGCATACAGAGTCGGTGGTGATGTTTCATGGACTTTTCGTTTTTCTTGACTGAAATGGTTTAGCGATCTTCCGGACGGAACTTGTAGCAAGATAACGACTTTTAAAATCTATGTAATGATTGTATATTTTATTATTTCTTGTGTCTGTTATGACACCTGCCATTTCAGTGTTGATTGCGGAGCAGATTATGAACGGTCAAATAGCAAATGCAGCCATCACGGGAACAACGACAGAAAGCACCATGACATTGACATATCCTTTGCGCTTCTCACCAGATGATGTGGTCAGTCAGTTACATGTGTCGAAATTTGAACACAATAACCGTGTCTGAAAAAAATGAACTTTGTTATGACCAGGGTTATGGAGCTCATCTAGCACTGACCACTGGTGAATGGTTGCTGGTTTTCTTCTTCATGGTCTACATGTTGACCTTTGCTTATGAGCTACGACTCACCGTCTTACACGCCCCAAAGCTGGAACTGAAATGTCAGCCATTGAAGAAACAAGATCCAAGTCCATTTAGTTTGGCGGTTCCAGGTCATGGAGGCATTGTAACAGAGCAGAGTGCTTACATGAACGAATTTGTGCGCGTTCAGTACCAATATGCCCTTTGTTACCCAAACGTACAACCTGTGATGCAACCTGTAAATCATGCTTTCCATCCGTTAAGGTAATGATCATAAACTGGCATGTGCTTATGCTTATGTCATTATGCTTTATTTCTTCAACTATGCCCAAATCGCAGCACATTGCACTACTATTCATGGTTTCGTATAAAGTGTGGTGTGGTATCAAACTTGGTGATCGGAACGACCGTCTTGAGAGGATGTTGAGAAATTTAGTGATGCCGCTAACTTCGACCAGCATAGAAGTTGTTGGGTGGTCGAGCATAGTGGCTCCAGAGCAAAAATCGCACGTGACGTGACCAAGTTTCGATCCCGTCACTATGTTTGATATCAACCAATTGTTTAAGACGTGAATTATTCCTTTATTGTGGCTCGGCTGTGCAACTCACTCACCACTGTATACATACGAGGTACTTCATCACTTTTGCTGAATCAGATTTCGTTCCCATGATCTTTTGTTTATGAGGGTGGCCGTCTCACGCCTCTCCATGTTATTGCAGCCTTTGCACAAAACAGTCATCAAAGCTATACTATCAATCAATACTATAATAGCACGGTGGTGCAAAACGACATCACGCTTCTTGTCCCAGTGCCGTCGTGAAAGCATTTGGAATTGTAATGCTCTGATGCAAAGAATGAAATGAATGTTCGTGACAACAACACGGTATTAACGTTACGGCACGGCACCCGTTATTGGCATCAACACATACTGTAGTTATTGTCATGTCACAGGCGTTCGAAACTGCAACAGACACCAGTTATAGGACGTCAAGTATCAACGAATGTCTCACGTGCATGATTTTTCTCACTTTCATTTCCTTTCGATTGTTTCCTAAAGAACAACTTTCAATCAGTTTACCAACCAGCACGATTCATCATGTTTCTGCCTGTATTCGCACTGCTGCTGTTCGGTTGTATTCTGAATGTGACGTCAACCCAAGAATCGAACGAAACTGAAATCACATCCTCATCAGAGAACCCAGCCAAAGGCATCGCATGCCACCGAGCCTACCCGGACCTGACCGATACCGTCAATGGGTGTGCTTCGTGTCTGCACTTTTTCCATTCTCAAAATGGGCATACGAACAAACATTGTGCCAATGTGGCCTGCGGACATCAGTGGGGCGACTTGCTGTTGCCGAAAAAGGGCGTGACCAACTTTATCACCATTCCGCATTCAGAACCAAATGATAGAGGATTGGCCGTGTATTGCTGCGAAACTGGTTGGTGTTTCGTTACTTTCTGGGATTTTTTACCTTTTATCAATCGCGAATATTTCGAGTAAGAATAAATCTGTCTCAGATTTGTGCAACGAATACATGCCGGCCAGCTCGATGAATGCAAATACAACGACTACCACTGAAAAGCCGAAATGATTTTGAATTTTGATGTATGTATAAAAGAAAATAAAAAATTGTCAGCAATAAAATGTTTGTCACTTGCTTATTTTTATATTTTATTGTGTATGCAGATTATTGGTTGCATTTATAGCTTGAACTGGTCATTGGGAAGCATAAAAACTTGTTGTTTCCAATGTAAATAATTATTCGTCGGACACAATGACTATAAATCATGACAAAGCTTTTTGCAACCAATCATGCAACTAAGCAGTACTGTATGTGCGAAAAAAATCCGCCACCATGTTAGATTAAAATTAGAAAACAAACTGCCTTTGACAATGAAAAGAAGACTAATTTAATAATGAAAAGAACAATTCGATATAACCGTGATCGTTACGCAAAGAAAAGTTCGCGTAACCTAACTTGAGACTAAAAGGCCACTGAAAACAAAGACCTCAAAGGTTCAAGTTCTCTAAATTCAAATAATATTTCTGTCACATTTGCGTTTTCGCACCAACACAATCACCAGCAGGATGACCACAGCCAACAGGAGCACTGCGATCACCGATATCGACGAATAGATGGCTGCGGCCGATAGATTACTGATGCATTGATCTGGCGATTGTCGATAGATTGTCATTTTATTTGATTATTGAGGGAACTTATGTGTGCAACTAAAGTATAGAGTGTCCAACCTTGCACATGCGCGTCGAGAATGCGCAATTTCTTCTCGAGCACTTTCATTTCGTCCGCCTGCGGCTGATCATCGTGATTGTCTCGTCTTTGAAATTATTTTTTTATCAAATGCACAAAATGGAACAAATTAAATTGACTGACACCAACTTTTTTCTGATGTCATTCGGCTGCGTCGAATCAGGGTACTCCTTCGTTCGTCCACCATCAGTGTAGTCATCGATGAGTGCGTGATCAGTGTGATGTGTGGGGGCAGGGGCTTCGGTGTGGAATGTGTCTGCATCATGATGCCAGCAATCCTGCAAGGTTTTTGCCATATGATGCAGATCCTATTGTGAAACATCATCCAACCTGGGGATTTGAACTGGATTTACAGTAGTATACTGGACGCATCAACTTTGTGACTTACGGTATATGTTTCGCGAGTTCTCCAGAAATCCAAATTCGCAAAGCAAATTATTTCTGAATCAACTTACTTGCCGAATCCGTCAGAAATTTTAGTATTTATGACAGAAAATCCCTACGATCGTTCGATCCTAATGGGTGTAGTCTCTTCCACTGAAATGCCTTTAAACAAAATGCAGCTTCAGAAATATGGAAAGTGAGCTGAATAGTAAGAGAAGATGCCAACCGGTTTTGCCTGACAGCGATGCGCCTGATGACACAGCTGTACGGTGCACTGGACATGCAGTTGGGTGCTGTCGCCCATGCGGAATGCGGTGAAATGCAGCTGGTAATGATGGTCATTGATGCGACGCATACGATCGATCACGTGCTCAATCGTCATTGACGGACAGCTGCCAGAGGTAAAAAATGCGTGCACAACTTTTTTCATTATAGTCCGCCCACTATTCAGTCCCCGACTGCGTATGGACTCCAAGGTTTGAAAATTTTAGACACAAATATCATGAAACATTTTTTTGCTCAAATAGCTATCCCGGTCCCACTCAAATCCTGATCCCGAAATTTTATTTTCACTATATATTGTCAATTGGCAAGAAAACAATGGCCGGCAACATGAACCATGACTAAGACCAAAGCGCGCCCCAGCACTTACCCATCTCTGACAAACTCAATCTCCAGCGCACCCGGCGCGCCATTACCCGTAGTGAACTTGCACTGCCACGGTCGTATGGCTGCATAGGTTCCTGATGACATGGAATTTTATCTCTCGTCGCATTCATAAATTGTAATAGGAATTATGTATGATACCCTTTTTCAGATTCAGATCGAACGTCAACTCTTTGCCCAACTCCACGGCATCGGTGTCGTGTCCATCGATAACGAACTGGGTGGTCACCATTGCCTCAGCTGTCGACGCACCGTGACCGCCGTCGTGGATCTCGCTGCATGGTTGGTGATGTTTCAAATACAAATGGTTGAATACAGCACGCGATAAAAATATGCCTGGCCAGAATCAAGCTCGGTGATCGGATCGGTACTTTAGTTTCATGATTTTTCTGAATATGGATATTTTGAAATTTCTCAGTCTCACTCATTTCACCCAGCGTAAACCTCGTTCGCAGCATGACAGATCCGATCACCGAGATATAAATTGTCACTAGGAAAAAAGAGCCTAAACAGGCTTACGGAATTATGCAACATCCGTAACTAAACCTAGCCTAGACTTCTGACGGTACAAATGGAAGAAACAAGTCTAACCGTATACTTATGACGGTACAATGGGGAGAAACAAGGATATCGAGCAACAGTTATGCGGTCCGACCACGTGATGTAGAAAAAATGGCGTTGCATAGTTCCGGCGCCCGCTCGGTGCTCGGCACCCCATCCGTTTTTTGCCCATTTGTTTTCACCATTTCTTTCAGTAGCATTTTTTCAGTAACAGAACACAATCTTCGAGCGCAATTACACACCTTTCATTTTACTTCTTATCATTAGTCAGTGTGAGAAACAAGTGCTGTATGATTTCACCCGCCACATAATCCCACAATAGCACCCACTATCACATTTACTATGTATATTAGGTCTTATTATCCCGATTCTTATGCAACTTCACGGAATCGATTTGTTCAACTCACTAATAATCATCAGTTGGCTTTTGTCTCTTTGGACAAGCTAATTAGTTCGTATGAATAAGATGCGGCTTATCAGACCAGACAACAAAAGCACAAAATCTCTGGCTATTAAATAACACACGGCTTAGCGTTGGGTTGAACACACTTTTTCACAAGGCAACCCTTGTTGACACTTTCCTCTTTTCATTTTCATATCATAGTTTTCCATCAGGTAACAGACAAGCACAAATGTAAGTGCACGTGCACACAAGTGTTCTGCGCTGTTGTACGAAGTTTTACTAACCCCCAATGGAACACGGCACTATGCATTTACGCCTCCCCCGAGATCCTTGTTTCTCCCCATTGTACCGTCATAAGTATACGGTTAGACTTGTTTCTTCCATTTGTACCGTCAGAAGTCTAGGCTAGGTTTAGTTACGGATGTTGCATAATTCCATAAGCCTGTTTAGGCTCTTTTTTCCTAGTTTCTCCCAGTTCAAGGGCAAAGCCACATTGCCACGCATACTCCTCGGGCATCGCTGTGCGATGCCCTCGAAGTGTCTTAATTGTCACCTACCCTTCCCATTCACCTCAGCCACTGCTAAATCTGTGCTCGACAATTAGATCCAAAATACCTACCAAAGGCAATATAAAGCTTTGTAGCGAGCATTCTTGGTCAAAAAGCTGCTGCTTCTTGGTAAAAAACGACCTGGATTTTTTCCCGGTCAACGGCGATGCCACGTTGCCACGCACACTCCTTTAGTGCTTTAAGTGCTTTAGTTGTCACCTACTCTTCCCATTCACTTCAGCCACTGCTATCTTTTTCCGATATTTAGATCAGGAATACCAACGGCAATATAAAACTTTCTTGGTCAAAGAAGCATTCCTGGTTTGAATAAAACCAAACTCAGAATGCCTACCTTGGGCCGGACTAACAAATCTTCCAATTTTTAGGTTGCAGTGTCCATCTGCACCACACCATTTGCCAAAGTGTTCATGATGCAGCTATTCTGGATGTCCGTTTTCATGTTGCGATGTGATCCTATTCGTTGACACTGTTTGTATTGTCTCGTTGTCTGATTCTGTTCCAACTTTGGCACTGTGTTATTTTGCGTTGCAATGTCTCTAATTTGTGTTTGCATTTACATCAGCAGTATTTTGTCAAGAACTGCTGCTTGAAAGTCACAAAATTTTTTTATCGAAGTTCGTTATATCGAATGTTCACTGTATTCACAATGTTCTGTTACAACGTACATACATACTTTTACATAATGTGCATTAGTGTAACCATACATGTTTTGACACTATGTAAATTAATTTAGCTGGTTTTAATTTATATTTTTTTACAGAAATACAGGAATTGTTGTAAGTCACTTTTTGAAACGACTTTTTGTATTGTTGTTTTACTTCTGTTTATATAGTTCTAAGCTGTTGTTTTTGATGCCTTCCTAAGTGTATTTGGTGGCCATTGTTTTCTGGAAAGCTTAACCGTCAAGCAAATAAAGGTCTAAAGAATTTGGCAATGTTTATGAACGTTCTGGTTTCACTCTCGCTCTCCACTTTTTTATTTTTACTTCATTATTTTGCTTTTAACTGAAGCCCAAATTTTTATATCATGCATTCTGTTTCACAAACTGCTGTTTGACACTTGAGAACGATATAAAATTTATATCAAGCATTCTTAAGGTCGATTTATACTTCTGGCTTCCGGGAAGTAGAAAAATCCGAGGAAGTCCCAACCACGCAGAAGTGTCCAGCAAGGCAGTGATTGCTTGCAGTGATTGCCTGCTCAGCTCTGTCTATTGACCGGTACCTGGCGTCTACTGTCCTTGCTCAGTTAATGGTGAGGAACACTTTCATGTTCAAAAATCTAGGTGCAACTTGCACCTAACCATCCCATTTTGAAGTGCAATTGTGAAATTTTAGGTGCAAAATGCACCCAAAAAGTGCCAAAAAGCCTAAGCATGCATCTCACTAAAATGTAACCTGGAGAACACGTCCATAATCGAACCACGGACCACGACACCGAATACTTGTGACAGTTGCCACACACGTGGATTGTCTGCACGAATCCACCACGATTGCAGCCGTCGTCCAAAAACTGAAATTGTTCAGTCCTCCTGAAAACTGAAAAGGGATAGTTAGTTTGTGAAAAAACCATCTATTGTTTTTCGACTGACACTTGTGTATTGTTCCAATATCTATTCGTTGTAGTCGGGACAAGACATGATCAACTCGCAGCTCCCCCTGCTGGTCTTGTATGTGTGGTTGTCACATTTCTTGCGAGAAAACAACATGGGTTCGCCGCAGCCCCCGCAGCGATAGACCACTGGTTCGAAGCATTCCTATAAACAAAAATTTCACGAAAATCATGTGCAGAAATAACAAGCTAGCCGGTTACTCGAAAACACCTAAATGGAACACGAAAAAATTATTTTCATTGCGAAAACAGGACAATGCAAAATTTTATATTCAGATTATGCCAGCGTTACAGAGCGAAAAATGTGAATACAAGACTTTGCCTCAAAATTGAGCCCCTGACCAACCACACTTTAAAATGCATCGCTTCAAAACTTGCACCATACCTCTACTGGGTCATGATCGCTTGAAACTGTTGAGTGATGATCGACACACACTTCCACGGCCATTCCTGCCCCCATTTCGAGTCGTGTCGCGCTCATCTGCAGCCGCGGATAAAACTTGGCGCATGCCTTCTTCTTACACCCAAAAACGCCACAGCGGGCCTGGAAAATATTTTTGATCATTAACAAATTTTAACCAAAAAAGCTTACAATAGAATCACAGCACAGACGGAAACCTTTGCAGGTTGCTTCGCTTTTGACGATGCATTGTACGACTGTGTTTTACGTGCTGCCGCGGAGCGTTTCGTTCGGCTGATTGTCGTTTCCTGTATGAAACGATTCTTTGTATCCAGTTTCAGCCAAAATAAAATAGAAGGAAGAAAAAAGTAAACATGTAAAGGTGCGCACAACCTGCATTTGTCTTTGCACAGCTCCGCTTGTTTTTGGCCGCCATTGCCACTGATCGCCATTGCTGTTAGAATCACTGCCTTCTGGTGCTCCCTGAATTTTATACAAAAGATGAGGGCGAGTACGAGACCAGAACCTTCGTAAATATGAATACAAACAATATACACATGAAGATCCGCTACATAAATTTACATAGTATCAAAACATATATGGCTACACTGATGTACGTTATGTAAGAATATGTGTGTGCGTAAATCCTGCGTTGTAATTTTTTTCCATTCTTTTTCACTGTGGTTTTATAGATCAGCCTGTCCAATTACAAAAACCCGTGACCTAACCTGAACGTCTGTAACAACGGCATCAGCGGCTTGCTCAATTGATATCGAGTTGCTCTCGCTACTCGTGTTACCATCGTCGTCGCGACAGAATCCCTGCACATTGATTTTTTCATTAGTTGTTGTTGTTTTGCGTCATATTGGTTCATCAAGAACACGTCCAAAAAATGATAAAAATTCACCAACCGTTTCCACCACACTATTTTCTCAATCTGTCTCGTCCAGTTCTTCTGATTCTGACGATGTAACCATGACTGTCGTGGTTTCCTGGTTCTTGCCGCCATTTTTTTCGTCTTGTCGTCGATTCTGCAATAAAAAAGGGACAGATTGTGTTTTGATTTGACACAACAGTGTTGTTATTATATTATACGAAGCGAAACCGAAATCAACAGTAAAAATAATGACCACAAAATCTAACCTTATCCGTTGCAACCGGCTTTGACTGCAAGCGCGACACCCCTTTTGGTTTGATTGCAAGCGCGGACACCCCTTTTGGTTCGGCCTTCGTTTTCGTGATTTCAGATACTTTTTCCGCTCGTCGCCGAGCTCATCGATTGTCTGTAATTAGGATCAATAATACGAGCGAGCTGAATACGTTATTTCTGCAGCAATTTTTGAAAAATTCTCCTGAAAAATAAAAATTTATATCGCACACTGCAAACAAACCTGGCGCACAGCGTCACTAAGTGGGTTTCTGCTTCTGATCCGCGTTTAGTTGTCGTCCGTTTCTGTTTCATTTTTCTATCGGCATCTGTTGCGCTGTCGTCTTGTCGATCCTGAAGGAAATCAAATTTTATCACTAGAATAAACCCATCATAACAACGCCGGTAAACCTAGACAACAACAACCGGTTTTGCCCCGTCCACGAGTTATGACGAGCGAAAAATCGAAAAATTTAACAATATACTGACCATGCCTTTATGACAAATGCCAAAAAACGAATCTGGCTTGATCGAAAGCTACCGCTTGAAGCTGATATGGTGCTTCCTGATCAAACTGCTGCTCGAAGGTGATACAAGATTCATCAAGAATTAGCTAGGCAGCGAAAAGGAACTCATGACAAAGCAAAACCGTAAAAATAAATGCACAAACCGAATTCTCTCTGTTTGCCTCCTCCCGTTCTTCTGGTTCTATGCCACGTTTGTTTGTCATCGTTTTGTTATTATTTTTCCCGGCATTTTTTTGTTCGTCTTGTCGTCGATTCTGAAACATAAACAACTGATTTTTAGGCTCTCAGACCTCGATTTTTGGCTTTGAGAACCAAATACAAACCTCCAAATCTCCGGCCCGAACCAAGCATCGTGGCCCGGCCCGGCATGTCCCGACTGCGACCTCTGCGGCCCGGACCGTTTCAGCTTGTGTTTTCCTCGTGTTTTCGTTTTTTAACCTACTCAAAGATCTCAAACGGACCGAGCCGGGCGGAGATTTGGGGACCAGGCCGGGCCGCCTTTACCCGGGCCGTTTCCGATCTCCGATATGGGAGCATTCAAATGCCAAACAGTTACCAACCTTCCATTTGTCTCGTCTCTTTCGTCCTTTGCCTTTTTGTTCATTTTGTTGTGACGTTGCTTTTTGGGTTCCGAAAAACCAACGCCTTTATTGATCTTCTTTTTAGGCATGACAATTTAGCGATATTGATAACAACGCGAAATTTAATCAAGATTCAGGATTATTGATAGCGTGAATCTGAAACACGAGGTTTAATATTCCGGTCAGCGCGCTGCTGTTCCTGCCACAAAGGGGGCGGGGGAAATGGGGGGGGGGGGGGGAAACCTACTGTGCCATGCCAAACATAAGGGGGCGGGGGAAATCGGGGGGGGGTGGGGTGGGAGATACCTACTGTGCCATGCCAAACATCGGGCGCCCACCCCGCATTGTTGGGCCAGGCCGGGCCGGCCCGAGGTTTTCCATGGTCGGGCCTGGCCGGGCCGGACTTCCCGGCCCGACATTGCCCAACATATTGAAAAAATCGTGGTTTTTCATAAAAAAATCGCGGTTTTTCGCAAGGATTTGGTACTGTATTTAGCCAAGTCATCACAAAAAAAATTCGTCAAAAAAATCGGGCCGCGTCCCGACCTGTCGCGGGTTGCGGGCCGGCTTCTCAGAACAAGCTAAAAAGCAGAGGTCCCAATCAGGCCGGGTTTGGCCGACCCGGCACGGCCCGAGCCCCCAAATCTCCGGCCCGAACCCTCAAATCTCAGGCCCGAACCAATAGCCCAAAATCGCGGCCCGGCCCGATTGCGACTTCTGCTAAAAAGACATAAAAAATTGCTCAAAAAAATCGGGCCGGGGCTGGCCGGGCCGAGTTTTCCCATGGACGGGCCAGGCCGACCTAACCCGGCCCGATTGACACCTCTGCCTCCGGCATGATTCCCACATCTGATCTCAATTGATTGCTGAAAAGGCTTGGGCCTGGCCGGGCCGAGTCGAGTAGACCTGCCAGGAATTGTGGGCCGGGCCGGAATTTTTGCCGACTTTTCTGGGTCGATTTTCGGTCTCTATAATATGGCATTCAATTGTCAAACAACGACGATTCTGAAAAAATAAAAACTTTCACTCAGCTTGGTCTCACAAAACTAAAATGGAACAAAATCAAAATCGGCCTTAGGTTTTCACGCTTAGGCTTTGCTTAAGCTTAAGCCTAGGCTTTGTCTTTCACTAAATTGAACGATGTTTAAACTTACAATCAACTCGCTGCCGTTTCTGACAAAAAACAAGGCCAAAAAGGAACAGAAAACACGCGGAAAGCAACGCGCACACGCGCGCGCCAACAACAGCCAATCAGCAGCCAGCTCCGCAATGACGTCATGCAGCCAATCAGAACTCAGAACTGCTAATACGCCAAATCGCCGATTTCTCGCGATAGAAGCAATGTTTCAAAAAATCGGGCTCTGTCTAGGACACCTCCACAACCAGACGAGTCGATTGATATACAACTTGCCTGACTTTATTCAGTTTCCTAGGAGGAGATAACTAAAAACCAAAATGACCAGAAATTTGGGAACGCGGACACCCCTCTTTCTCGGGTGGCTGGAAAAACACTTTCTGCCGCACCGATCGGGCTGATTTTTTCAGCGTTCTGTGCCGGCGGGTATACGAACGACATTATCGCAATAATTAAATTAACAAAAGCCCAACACACGCGCTCACGCCAGCACCCCCGATTTTAACACTACAGGTATAGCAAAATTTCCGATAATCTGACCTGCTGATGTTTCAGTCTGTGATGCGAATTTTTTTTCCTCACACAAACACTATTGAATACGTAAGCTATCTTGTGAATATGTCGCCAATAAGCTAATGCCAGGATGTCTTCTTTGTTTTGCTGTTGCATACTTCCGTGCTATACTGACGTATAGACCCTGATTACTGCCACTGCTCAATATCATGAAGTGGCCAGCCGACATTATGATCAGAACAAATGTTTGATGTACTGTATAACCAGCCGCATACGTAGACATCGCAATGTCATTGGCGATTTGATGCACTAAAGTTTTTGCAGGCAAAGAACAACGCTGGCGATGTAAACTCCTGTTGTCGCACACATATAGGTCCCTTTCCGAAAAGAGATCGAATATACCGTAAATGCGTCAAGTTATTTTGTCCTAAAATGTTGAAACCAGTTCATTGCAAGTTTGCCAACCAAACATTCGATACAAAGGTGCAGTCGTTTGATCTGAGTCCAGAAGCCAAAATGTGATTTGACAGACGGCTTTATGAAGGCACGAAAAGCTCATGCTTCTGAACACAGGACCATAAATATAGCCATTAAAACATACGTATCTCAAGGCTAAACATTGTTTCTGACTCATTTTGTTAGATATCGGTCACCCAGTTTTTATTATTTGATAATTGGTATCCCCATATCAGGGTTGTTTCAAAAAAAAAAGTGGTTAATTAAAAAATTTTTTTTTAAAAAAAAAATTTTTTTTTTTGAAACTCAGATTTTGCTTTTTTTTTAATAAAAAATAGTTGCCCAAAATGGGCTGAAATGTCCAAAAATGGCCTTTTTCGAGGCAAAAAATTGGCACTTTTTTTCTGTGGACGGGACAATTTTCCAAAATCGCGCCTGCGGCGCCCTGTATTGTCCCCAAATCCGTACAGGGATGCGCGGGGATGGTCTTTTATAGTGATGTGGCACCGATAATGTACCACTGCATGCTACTACACATGTATATACATAGGTCTGGTGCAAAACCGGGCGCGCAAAGTCGATCTGACACGCAAGATTTGGGCTGTAATCTATATTTTGATGGTCGTATATCAGATATACGGCATTAGATGCATTAAAATACGTTGTACGGCATGCTACAATACATTAGAGTAACATCGTTAGTCAACATCAACCTCACACTGGTAGGATTCCATAGAATCTGCACAATACTACCGGGTGTCACCACACAAGTTGGGTCTCAGGCGAAAATTTTTCAATTTTTGAAAAATATGTTGGATCGATTTCATTTGTCCTGAAACGTCGTTTGCAACACTTTTTCTAATAAAAAAAATTTTCGTCAAAAAAAAAATCAAAAAAAAAATTTTTTTTTTTAAAAAAAAAGCTCGTTAATAAAAAAATTTTTTTTTTCAACCCTGCCCCATATCCGTAACTCAGTTGGTTTTATGGTCGCCCATGTTGGACATCATCATAACATTTTTATAGGCGTCACAACACGAGCCAGAAACCCAAACATAGTTGGGCGTTTTTATTTTTCCGGACTATATGGGTGGCTAATAGTGCCTATTGGCCTATCGTACGGTTTCCCAGAGAACCGCGTGTATAACGCTTTTTATAGATAAAGCGTACCCAGCCCAGAGATCGGGGAAGGACATAAGGAACTTTCAGCGGGAGCTTTTTTTATAGAGACTTTGACCGACTGGCATTCTTCAGAGGCAACCTGCACATTCGTTCATATTGGACGTATTGTTCAGGATCCTGAATCAGGGAAGATTCAAAATCCTCCCCGCATTACTCTCACACTCTTCATTTTGACTCACTGCACAGCATGCATCACGTATCGCTTGAACGAGTCTATTGTATGGTTCGACTGTCAGATTTTGATTTTCTTTGTCTGCAGAACGTCACGCTTTGGTCACACTGCCGGCTGCTTCATGTGCCGTCAAACGTGACCACCGAGCCTTGCCTCAATGTTTGTTGTGCACTGTGGAACGCACAAAACATGAAAAACGAAATAAAACCCGGGACATGCGTCCATACCAAACGCTAATCTCATCCAGCGACAATGGAAATCCGGTGAAGTGCCCCAAATGCTGTTAATTTTCAGGTCCCCCAAAAAACTCAAATAGAGGTGGATACCATTCCGGCTGAAAATACGAACTAATGAGCGAAATTAGGGCGAACTTAGGTTGAACACGGAAACCGGAACACGGAAATAATTTTACATACAAACCAGTTTCGTGGATTTCCGTGCACGGAAATATTTCCGTGGCACGGAAATATTTCCGGTTTCCGTGTTCCGTGTTTTTTTATTTTCACGGAACACGGAAATATTTCCGTGTGAATAGTTGTTGCTGTTTGCGTCAACGCGCGTGCTTTTGACGTCAGCACGCTGGCTTTTGTCATCATCACTGCAAAAGCATCGT
The DNA here is from genome assembly GCA_030248065.1 of Rhynchonema sp. JSB1_4. Lineage (NCBI taxonomy): Eukaryota > Metazoa > Nematoda > Chromadorea > Monhysterida > Xyalidae > Rhynchonema > Rhynchonema sp. JSB1_4. The sequence goes on along the minus strand of JASAMV010002745.1, from coordinate 7,791 downwards.
TTGCGTGCCTGAATCATTGCCGTGTTCCGTGGCACGGATTTATTTCCGTGTTCCGTGATTCTCCAAAACATTCACGGAACACGGAACACGGAAATATTTCCGTGTTCCGTGATTCTCCAAAATATTCACGGAACACGGAACACGGAAATATTTCCGTGTTCCGGTTTCCGTGTTCAACCTAAGTCCGCCCTTATACGAAAATAAAAGATGAGCTAAAAACAAGACAATATAAAAACATGACTATTGGCATCCTGCTGACAATACTGGTCCAGTCCACCTTGCCACTCAGGGTGAGTCTTGATATCAGAAAATGAAAATAGCATACAGTATTATGATTATTATTATTAGTATTATTATTACAAAAAAAGGTTCTTATGAATTTTAAAAAAATATATTACACCAACTCGAGCTTCCTCAAGTTTGCAGGTACTCCCGAAGGATACACCGTTGCCCCCAGAGGTGCACTCAACATCTGAACCGTCAAATCTAACGTTGGACTCACAGCTTGATCCGCTGCTAGTTGATTCTGAGTATACCACTTCGCCACTGGTTGGCTGATGTTTCAAAGCTATCTTGCTTTTTAATACAAATTGCTAGAGAATCTTAATATTTTTTCAGGGTGACCCGCCGCCTCGCACCAGTATTTCCGGCAAAAGCACCATGATTCAGCTGTACGACGCGCTATTTACCAATTACAGACATCAGATACGGTAAAAATCTAAAGCACACCTTTAAACTAAATGAATACGAACGCGAAAAAATTGTCAAACATTTTTTCAGACCACGCATCAAAAATGACGAGACCGTGGACGTACGTTTACAATTCTGGTTCAAGCAAATCCTCAAAGTCAATGAAGCCGACCAAATGATCACCGTTCACTGTTGGCTGGAAATGGTTGGAGATTTTGCTGTTTTTTCTTCCATTCAAATATTTTGAAGAGAAAACAACTGGACAAAATAATCTTACAAACGTCAGTATTGGCGAGACGATTTTCTGAAATGGAACCCGGCTCACTACGGTGGCATCACGGCAATCAATGTGCCAGCAAAGATGCTCTGGCTGCCCGATCTGCTCGTGTACAACAAGTGAGTTGAATGCTACACAGCGGCGGTTCGAAGTGGGAATCTCTACTAAGTGGCAAAATTCTTTCCATGAATATGTTTCATGATCGTGTTATTGTGACCTTACAACACTTCCGCTTCCGTTGTCATGCCTGTCAGTGACCGTATACTACCACCAGAATCTGTCTTCCGTTCCGCCCAAACACAATCCACAGATTCACTTCGTCCTCTCACAAGCACGATCAACCATATTCAAAATTACCCAATTTCCAGTGCGAATATGAATGTCGATGAGAACGAATACGAAACGAATGCGATTGTGCAGAGCAATGGGGATGTGATGCTGTTTCGGTCGGTGATCACTGACATCACCTGCAAACTGGACATGACCTACTTTCCGTTTGATGAGGTCAGGCTGGTTTTAGGCTTAAACTAAAATATTGCCTGATCAATCAAGGCAACATATTCCTTCGTGCAGCAAGCCTGTTCACTGATGCTCGCCTCATGGTCGAATGACGGATCGAAGATCTTCGTCCATCAGAAGAACCGAGGCAACGATTCGCTGAATTTCTTCGTTCAAAACAGCGAATGGAACATTGAGGATTTTGCTTTGCGACAGAATGTCAAGGTAAAAAATCATGAAAAAACGGTGAACAACTCCGTTCATCTATTCACATGTGGGCCAGGTTCACCATAATTCTAGATTTTTGCTTCAGGTCTACGACTGCTGTCCGCATCCATACCCGGATCTGACCTTCTATTTCATCATCAGTCGAAATCCTGGATATTATATGAACAGGTACAAGCTGCACATAAACCAAGTATCACAATGGAATGTCAGATATTCAAGAGAAATTTCGAAAAAAAGTGATAAATATTTCTCCAGCCTTATCATACCGTCGGCATTCATCGAGTTGGTGACCATCATCGGCTACTTCACACCGCATTCGAGCACCGGCGAAAACACAGAGAAGGTGAAAAATTAAAAAAGACAATTGGGCAATTGCAATCTTTAATCCTGTAATTAAAATCAATATTAAATTTTATTCCAGGTTTCACTCGGTGTCACATCGCTTCTGTCAATGGCGATTATTATGATGATGGTGGCCGATGAAATGCCTGCGACTACCGACGTGCTACCATTGATCGGTCAGTCTACCTTTTTTAGAAAGTTCAAAAAAACTATTTTTATTGGTCTTGCAAAATTCCCCTTGCATCTTCAGGCAAATATTACATCGGGTTGATCTTTATTCTGTTTCTGGCCGCGTTCTCCACGACGATCACTTTGGCCACACAAATGAGGGGTTTGTCCGGACCGCCTCCGTCTTATTGGACGAAATACATCTTCTTTAACGTACTGGCTAGGTTTGTGAAACGTCACATCTTCAAAGAGGCGGAATTTTAGGCCTGAATAGATGCCTAATATTTCAGGTGTTGGTTTATCTCGATCCTGTTGCCCGAGCTGCCCGTACCGGTCACCAGGCGCGACAGGCAGAAATACGAATGGCAAAAGGCAAAAAATAAGAATAAGGTTGGTGCAGTTGTTGTTCCTATGAATCTTTCTGAAGGCGTCGGTTCGGAACATCATTTCAATGCAAGAGCGTAGTTGCAATAAAACAAACTCAGTCAGCCCTTCGGCTTTTTGTCAAACTTTTGGATCGGGTCGGATGAGACTTGCTTTGGTCACGTGAGATAAGGACGTTAGCCCCTAATTTCGACGCAAAAATTGTCATTTTATGCCTGGGAACAACTTTTACGCTGGTCGAAATTATTGGCATCAGTAAATCTTTTGATATCCTAATTCAAAAATCTCACGTGACCATGCAGGCCAGGCTCGATCCGATCATCAAGTTTGATATCGCTTCAAATGTTTCAGTTCAAATCCGCCGACGGCGTGGGCGCGGTGCGTGATTTCGAGACCGGTCCCAATCACAATGACGCGAGCAAACCAACCACGGTCACCACCACAAACGCCAATAATCGATCTCATTATCACTCGACGTTGGAGATGCAAACCACCAACTTATTGTCTGAGACCGGCACTGGCCCGAGCCTGGGCGCGTTTGGCATGTGTGAAACATCAGCGAATCTGCCGCATGTGGACTCGTCACCTGAGGACTCTCAACCGTCACCTGCGTGCACCTGTCAAAAGTCCAAGTCTAAGACCGGTCAACAGACCGCAACTGATGATGACGAAGATCACGTGACCACGCCGACGCCGCGTCCCAGATGGTATTCAATGGGCGCGCAACTGAACGGCGGTGGCCCGTTCGGTCTCGAACATGGAGTTCCGGACATTACCGTCGGTTCAACAATTCCGCAAAATCAACAATTGCACAATGTGGGCCACGTAATTGGCAACAATGTTGGACAACAATTGCATTCGGTATTGTATCGTGTCGCATTGAACGTACAGCAGATCAGGCAGGTGGTCAATCAACGAGAAGCGAGGGAGGAGATCGCCAGGGAATGGCGACAGGTTGGTCCATGTTTCATAAAGTGAGATTTCATTTGCCCGTTTTTGGTCCATTTCAATAGCGAAGCCCGTTTTCTGAGTAATTATACCCACCAAAAACATGAAAAAACGACGTCGAACTTGGTGATCAGTCTGGTCCATCTGGTCTTGCATTGGTCACGGGATCTTTTGCATTTTGGATATTTCGAAATCCTAATGCTGATGTCACTAATTTCAACGGACGATAGACGTTGATCTCAAACAACCAATAAAAAGGTTTTACGCTGGTCGAATCACAAAAGTGGCATGAGTAATTCTCGAAAATACCAAAAGTCACGTGAAGAGCGGTCCGGTCCGTTCAGCAAGTTTGATATCGATCGACCAAAGGTCATACTCAAAACATTAGTGTCAACTCATCCAACCAGCTGGCTGATGTTTCAGGTGGCTCGTGTGCTCGAGCGTGTATTGATGTTCGTCTTCATTGGCCTGATCTCCCTATTTGCTGGCTACGTACTGTCGGAGAAGGGTGAAACATTAGTCATGAACAAGGAACTCATGGACAAGCTGAGTAATGTGTGATAAATTTATTGCTTGTTGTGACAGGTTAGCGTGTGGAAATGTGATCCGCTCTGTAGACTTTCATTTTGCGCTATTTATATTAATTACTTTATCTGCATTTTTGCTGCCTTCAAATGATAAACAAAGCTGGCTTTGTTGGTTGGTTAAACGTGATTTATCGCTTGACGATTTCAGATTACTTACTAACCCACAAAACTACCAATGCTGTTGCGCTAATCCAGACAAAATCGCCACTTTTTGTGACCAAATCTAATGACTGAAAAGGTATCACCTCATTGTCGAAACACCATATCCGTGACAACCACAACCATGAAATATCCAGTACCAGTCCGCATAGATCCACATCCGATAAAGTTTGTGTAAAGGCCATCCTCACGCGCGCAATATTTCGTTCGAGGAGAGCTGTGCCATCAATCGATTTTCATCCCAGAATAATATTTAGCTTCGGCTGCGTGAACGACTGAAAATAATTTTAAAAAACTGCGGGAAATCAGGAGAAATTTGGTGCCAAGTATGAATATAAAGTGAGCGTTCTTTTACCCTCGCCGACGGACTGGGGTTCGCGAGCGACGACGCGGGGACCGCGAGCTGAAATGGAGTTAGCTCAATCTGAGCGAGCACTGGTTGCTTTTGGGCAGTGGTTAACTGAAGTGGTCGAATCACTTCGTCAACTCCACCTTGGGGAGTCATCAACTCAGCCAGAATGTCATGTGTTATTTTTCGTCCTCGCTCGAGGTTGCTGTGAGTCGACGAACTGATCTGACCACTTGGGTTAACCACTGTAATATTAGCTTGCTTCTGTATATGGTTTGGGACTTGGGCGCTTTTTGTTAGCATGAGAAGTTTCGTCTCCAGTGTGCGACAAAAAACACAAACTCCATTTTGTTCAACTCAAGACATGTGTTCAGCAAACTTCAGTTAAATTTTTTGATAATCGTGATTCGGGGCTACATCATTCCATAAATGGACCGTTGGGACTTCTTAGGAGCCTGATCGGACCTGACCGTTTCTGATGTAGTGCCAGTCAACCCATTTTATAACAGTTTCGGCATCCAAATTGAAACATCACATCCAGTGGACCATTGCACGTCGCCAACCAAGCATTATGCCCATTTTGATGTCAGCCCAAACTAACAGCTCCAAGAATGACATCAACCATTTACATCACCATCAGCCATTTACAACCACTAAACCATCACAATAATACAACCTGCAGGTTGTGATGAAATTACTAAAGATTTTCTGTGCTGACATGGAGCAAATCTACTTTGAGCAAGAAGAAAGCGGGAGAGCCAAAACGGCAGAGCTCTCATGCTTTATAACAATGCCCTAGATTTATTTTGTTGGTTACAAAATCATGTAAAGAAAGTTCAGTAGTTATCATCCACGGTTGGCCATGTTATGTTCCATCTGCTATCGTGTCAGCAGATGTCTTGGTACAGTTCCTCATTCCCGCGTGTTGAATAAACCCTTTGTAAAAACAAGCGAACTGTTGGGGTCGTTTTCCGCTTATGCTTACACCTGGCTTATACTGTCGCTTTGTGCTTGTGGTTATATGTTCAGCAGGCTCAGGCCTAATCGCTTTTAGGTTCTGCTCTTTTGGATTCCGCCTTTTTCTTGCTCAAAGTGGTCTTGGTCAATGAGCTGGCTTTGCCCAGTTGCCCTTGCGCTCGTATTACCGGATAGATAGCGAAGTCGACCGTCCTTATGGCACAAGGGGCGCCATGACAATTTCAGTCACTTCAAAGAATTTTCACCAATACACAGTTCCGACGATGGAGTGGTGCGGAAAATTTAGAGACCAAACTTATCCATCAGTTCAGGAAGCGCTTGAAGAGTGATTACAGGCTATGAAGGTGGACTGTATAGCTTGCTTCTGCATCATGAATACACGTATGTATGAAAACCAGATTTTCTGTGACATCGTGCTATCCACTAACACGCAACCTCGCGCCTAATGTTTCACCAAAGTGTGTATAGATACATATGCATTAATTCCTACACACACAGGGCTAAAACGGAACCAACAAAGTAATCAGCAGCCAGTGTGGAAAATTTCGAAATCGAGTTTCAGAAACACTTTCCGGATCCCGATCCTGAACTTACGAATCGGCGGGGTCCTGTTTGAGCCCGAATAACAAATCATGAAAATACCCACCGTCGTCTGCTCTGTCTTCGGCGTTTTGTCACAGGAATCGGTCGACAGATGGAGGAATAGTCTGTCTCTGTGCCCTGCCATCAGGCCACAGGCCCGCCGTTGAATCCCATCATATTGTTAGGCGCGGATTGGGGCGGGGACGGCTCGCGCCAACCACCGCGCATTCGCTCACCACGACGCGGCAGGGGCGATGGACACGCGGATACGACAGTGACGGATGAAACTGGGATATACAGTGTAATTGTTATGTGGCAGTCATGTAGCCAGTCAGACTGGTCAGATTCGCGCTCACGCAGATAACTTTCTGGTGGAAAACAATAAAGTGCAGCGCCAGCCACGCGAACTTACTTCGACTTTCTGCCCATGTTTACACTTAGGTATATGTAGGAAGCTGCTTTCGTACGCCGTGCACGCGCACGCCACTTTCAGCCAAGAATATCCCGCCGGTACTGTACCTGACCGATCAGTTACAGACAAATTTCAACTTTGGGACAAGATAGGCTGGTTGGATCTGCATCTGACACTGCGCACGAGAACGAGCTAGGATGTGCTTCACCTGTAATTCATAAAGCCAACTGTATGCCTTTTTCAAGCGCCCATGACGAAATCTGCATCGTGGATGTACACTGACCTTGACCTGGCATGTCTGTAACAGCATGTCTAAGCGTCTGCAAGCGAACTATGTAGGATTCATGCCAAAGAACCTTATCTGTGCTCAGGGTTGGTCAAAAGAACAGACAGCGTTTTTTTCATGAAAAACGACGTCTTTTGTGAAAAAAAAGCGTATGGGTCATTTTTCGTTTCTTTTCAAATCCTGAATTTCCTAAACTTACCCTGATTTTTCAGCGGAAGTACTTCTGATTTTCAAGGAAAATCCATTTTTGTCCCATTTTTTCAAAAAGTTGTTGACCAATTTTTTACTTTGTTGAGAAATTCTCGTCGATATACGGAGTTTAACTTTCAATAATGACCCCGGGCAAAAGTTGGTCCCATGATGCGAGTATGATATTTTGGGATGGTAACAACTCACTAGAAAAGGGTTAAAAGTCGTTTTATTTAGCCTCAAAACACATAGAATTATTTCACTTTAACCACGTTTTCTTCCAGACATGAGCATTTCCCAACTTTTTTGGGGGCATGTTTTGGTCGGGCGTTTTAAAAAAAGGGGTTTTTGAAAAAAACGTGTTTTTAAAAAACGAATTTTTGAAAAAAAAAACATTTTTTGCCCAACCCTGGCTATGTTACAGGTATGTATAATGACATTTGAGATGGTGGGGATACATTTCTGCAATCAACAGGTTTTTATTTTTTCGAAAAAAAAACAAAAAAATCAACACCGAACACCAAACAAGATCAAACCGACGTTCCATTCAGTCGTCTCACAGCCTCTTCAGCATCGAGTCCATCTTTGTAGACGACAAACGCATAGAAAGGTGCGTACGAGGCCAGCCGAATTTTCATCATCGGACCGAAACCGCAGAAAACGTCCTCTAGATCGTGCTCGGTCACCACGTTCGTCTATGAAAATAATAATATT
>JASAMV010002744.1:0-25588 GCA_030248065.1 Rhynchonema sp. JSB1_4 | reverse complement strand
GGCTGGTTTATGTAGCTATCAGACTCGGCGATCCATGGTTCGAATGGATCTGCCTTGCTCACGGAACGTTTTTGTAGTAGATTCGAAAGAAATTGGTGGCAACACTAAGTAGCTATCAGGGTTGAATTAAAATTTTTTCTATCGAACTGTTTTTAAAAAGAAAACTTTTGAAATTTTTTCTTAAAAATCACTGTTTTTGTCCGGACCCCCAAAAAATTGGTTTCTAGAAAAATAAATTTCTGAAATCATGTTACTTAGGTATGTTTTGAGGGACACTAAAGAGAACTTCTCCACTGACTTGCATGTTTATGTCGATCACCTGCGATCTAGCCCATTTGGTCACAACTTTGAGAACCCGCCCGAAGGTAACTCTGTGGGCATACATATATGACAAAGGGAAGACCAACCGTCTGTTTGTGAATTTGGGGATAAATTTGAAGAGAGATAAAGAGTTACACCACACTCATGTTGTGTGCAGGGTTGGGCAAAAAACGTTTTTTTAGGAAAAATCGTTTTTTTTTTAAAAAAAACGTTTTTTTTAAAAAACGTTTTTTTTAAAACGTCCAGATGACCAAAATATGCCCCCAAAAAATTTGGAAAACGCTCATGTTGGGAAGAAAACGTGGTTAAATGAAGTCATTCTATGTGTTCTAAGGCAAAATAAACAGGTTTCAACCCTTTTCTAGCGAGTTGCTAAGATCCCATATCAGACCCGCATCGTGGGACCAACTTTGGCCGGGGTCATCACTGAAAGTCAAACTCCGTATATCGACGTATCTCGACAAAGTAAAAATTGGTAAAAAAAATTTTGAAAAAATTGGGACAAACATTTGATTTTCCTTGAAAATCAGGCAACTTTCCCTGAAAAATCAGGGAAAATCAAGGAAATTCAGTATTAAAAAAAACCTAAACACGACCCAGGCTTTTTTTTTAAAAAAAAACGTCGTTTTTTTTAAGAAAGAACGCCGTCGTTTTTTTTTGCCCAACCCTGGTTGTGTGACAAAAGCAACAAATGACAAATCCACACAACTGCAAATAGGCGAGCAACGTGGAGTCTGTCGATAGCTTACGTCGATAGCTCGATAACTGCACAGTATACGGTATGGGGTGTCCTATATTATACGTGCAGCGATTGTTGGGATGTCTAGGAACTGTATGAGTCCATTACAACGCCGTTTTAAACTGAAATATAAGCGCCGCAGGCGATTTTTTGAGAATGATGAGCAATAAAACGCATGAAAACATACATTTTTACCTTAAAAAAGTGAGAAAATAACGAAAAAAAGGGGAAAAATAATAAAAAAAGTGGACTTACTTTTTAAAATTTTAAAATAAAAAAAGTGGCCAACTTTTTTTAAAAAAAAAAATTTTTTTTTACAAAAAAATTTTTACTTTTTTTTTAAATCCAACCCTGGTAGCTATGTGTTCTGAAGTCGAAAAACTTACCTTCGCGATCAAGTTTGCACCGATCTGATCACTTTTGCAACCGGCGATAGAAACATTTCCTAAATAAGTTCAAATATAGGTGCAAGAAATCAATGCACCTTTCAGGTCTGAACCTGCAAATGTTCCTGCGTGACGCGAAGCAGGCCGAGGTGCTCCTATCGCAACAGGAGAACTATCTGGCCAAAGAGGAGCAGCCATCAAGCCTGGAGCAGGCCGAACACGCACTCAAACGGCATCAAGACTTCCTCACCACCATGGATGCTAATGATGAAAAAATCAAGGTATACAGCCTGAAAAATCAGGCACTCGTTAATGAGTATTGTTCTAACATGAGGCTGAAATCGTATGAAACCAAGTCCTTGCTATGTACGTATTTCAGGCAGTTGTAATGTTCGGCGACCAGTTGTGCAACGAGGGTCACTATGCAGCCGATAAAATTCACAAAAAGGCCAGAAACATCCAAGAGCGACGTGATGCGAACCGCGAGAAGGCGCTCGGCGTGCTTGAACGTCTCAAGGTGTGTTTTGGAAGAATTTTTGGTGTTTGTCTCACTCTTGTCTGTTTTTGTGACATGCATCCAATTTATTATTGGTATTGTTATTAATTATTATGATTTATTATTATTATTATTATCAATGCATCTAGTTTATTTTGTATGACTTGTTGAGACCGCCTATTATCTACAGGACGCCCTCACCCTGCAACAATTCCTGTCCGACTGTGAAGAGTTGCGTGAGTGGATTGAGGAAAAGATGATTCGAGCGCAGGATGAGAGTTATCGCGAAGCTCGTACCATTACTTCCAAGTTTGTGCGACATCAAGCCTTCCAATCGGAGATACAGTCCAATAAGGAACGACTTGAGCAACTGCAACAGGTGTTTAGCTTTCTCGATTTTCATCGTTTATTTGTTTCCGAATAAACGTCTTCATCACATAAAAATGAATCACGACCGCAAAACACCCAACGCCACGCTTTATGCTCATCAGCCATCAGTCATCACATCACTGCAAAACATCACTGCCTAAAAGTTTTTCAGTGCGTTGTGGGCCTTCAGAATAAGCTTACACACACGTGCGCCTCACTAAATAAGTTGCTGATAACAGACTGAAGTTTTTTTAATCACAAAATATCTCCCATTCAAATCCAGGCTGCACAAAAACTGGCCGAAGACAAGCCCGAATTCCAAGAGGTGATCGCGCCTCAAATCACCGACATCGCGTCACAATGGGAGGAGTTGGAGAAGACAACGGAGGAGAAGGGCCAGAAACTGTTCGATGCCAACCGACAACAACTGTATGTGCAGAGCATCAGTGACATGCAGGAATGGGCACAGCAGTTGGAGACACAGATGGTCGGAGATGATACTGGTGCGTAATGAAGTGATGTGCTGAAGTCTGATTTACTATATTGTATCATGTAAACATTGCTGAAAGGTCACCTATCGATGTGCTTAGCTGTCATTTCTAATTGCTGAAACATCAGCTAGCCAGGTTTAGAGGTCCTGTCGTACACATGAGCCTAGTAGTGAGCAACTTGACTCATGGTTCCAGACAATTAAAAAATCAGTTAAATTTCCGCTACAGCAGTCTGGCTGGCGGATGTTTCAATGGCAGATGGGTATCTTTCAGAGTCAAACGTTCGCACTGTGACATTCACGTATCGTTCATAAAAATGAAACTTCAATTCTACGTAAACTGCCAAATTTCAGGCCAAGATCTGTCGACCGTGAACGTGATGATGCAAAAACAACAACTAATCGAATCCGAAATGATCAAACGCTCTCAACAACTGGAGGGTTTGCAGGAGATGGAGCCGGCGTTGGAGGAACTGCATCCGGAACAGGTCCAGGAGATCAAGGCACATCGCATTGCCATACAACAACAGTGAGTGAAAGAAGTTAGAATTTGATTGTGCGTTGACATCATGAATGCGTCCATCCAAAGTTCCGTTACACAACACTTTGGTAGAATTTGGGCTGAAACGTCATTTAGACATTTCAAGCTTTAAGACAGCTATGGCTGTGGCTGACGATTCACCAGAATGTGGAAGAGTTTGCAGCAATCTTGCGACTGCTATGAACCAACTGTAACTGTGCTCTTCTCGTTTTAATTCACCGATTACTTAGCACCCGAACTCTAAGAATAATAGTCTTTTTCCACATTTCAGTCTGCAACGTCTCCAAGCCCCGTTGGACGAACGTCGCAAACAGTTGGAACGCAAGAAGGCCGCATTCCAATTCATGCGCGATGTGGAGGATGAGAAAATGTGGATTGCCGAACGATTGGCGTTGGCTAGAAGTCCGGATCTGGGTGATTCCTTGTTCGATTGCCATCGACTGCAGAAGAAACTGCAGGTGGATACATTTGCTTGCCTGAACCAGGCACAAAATAAAGGGTGTCGTGACTCTCTGTATTTTATGATGTGTTGACGTTGAAATGTCAGTTGGTGCCTCAATAATGTGAGGTGAACTGGCAAAACTATGAAGGGTTCAATGTCAAAATTGACATTAAATAGCAATTCAGTTTTCAATTACCCTGATTTACCAAGCACACAAAATTGCAGAGTCTTCGCACGGAGATTGACAATCACGAGCCGTGGGTGGAGCAGATCTGCGACAATGGCCGTGAGCTGATCAACGCCGGGCATGAGAATTCGGCTGAATTTGAATTGAAAATCAACGAGCTGCTCAATGCGTGGAAGGAGCTGCAGGAGGAGTTGAACAAACGTAAAGATCGACTGGCAGACTCGGAGAAGGCACATCAGGTTCGTGGTTGCCTTGATAGATCAGGCATTTTTGGCTGAACGTTCTCTGGTGTGCTGCACGAAGCTGGGCCAACTTTTTTTGCGCAAAAAATTTACTTCACCAGGTCACAAAGATCCGACAATTACCCAGGTGTTTTGCTGGCGTGCCAACCCAAGATTATCATAACTGTCCGAAGGCATTGCATCAATAATTCATGCCCATCCAAACCCATGTTCCAGTTCCTGTACGACTGTAACGAGGCCGAAGCGTGGATGTCCGAGCAAGAACTGTACATGATGCAGGACGAGAGGGGAAAAGACGAATTCTCGACACTCAATCAAATCAAGGTGCTGACAAAAATAAATGGGTGAAAAAGTGGAATGAAAATACGAAAAAGCATTTTTCATATTTCTTTTAGAAACACGAACGTCTTCTTGCCGATATCAATGCGTATGCAGACAACATTCGTCGATTGTCCGAACGTGCACAGGCATTGCTCGATGAGAACACACCGCTTGGGTTGGTGTCTAAAGTTGTAAAATTAAAAAATCTAAGCGTCGGATAAATCAAGCTGTATTAAGAATGCCACACTTCAACAGTTCAATTTTTTAAATTTTTTTTTGCTTGCAGCGACCAAATATCGGTCCGCCAATCGCAAATCGACAAACTTTACGCGTCGCTACAAGATCTGACACGTGAACGTCGTGCGCGTTTGGATGAAACATTGCAGTTATACAATCTGCATCGTGAGATTGATGATTTGTTGCAGTGGATTGCGGAGAAGGAGATTGTGGCTGGCAGCCAGGATATCGGACAGGACTATGAACACGTACAGGTAAGGGGTCGATTCAATCAAGTTTGAACTTCGTGTTCCACTGAGCACTTTTGTCCGATTCTTTCCTTGTCGGCTTCAAGTGTCTTTGCTTAGAGACAAATGCGTCGGCCATTGACAGCGTCGACCACAGTCTTGTGCTGACCCGAGTTGATGATGTTGCTGAGCTATGCTTGACACAAATTCGTGTGCACTGAGAAAGAATATCTGAGAATTCCTACTGCACCAACAAACGCTTCCAACCCAATTCACAGATGTTGCAAGAGCGATTCACTCAATTCGCTCGCGACGTCGAATCGATCGGCAGCGAACGTGTGGCGAAAGCGAACGATCAATGTGACGAATTGATGACATCCGGACACAGCGATGCGCCACAGATCGCGCTGTACAAGGACAATCTGGAGGAGGCATGGGGCAATCTGTTGGAATTAATGGACACACGCACTCAGGTATGATGTTAGATGTTGCACACGTGGCTTCTTCGTGGAGATCTTCGTGTTTCTTGTTGTTTACTCTGACGCATGCCGCAACTGAAGTGTGGGAAAGAATGCGGCTTAAAATAGTGGTGTGTGCATTAGCTACACAACGCCGAAGTTTAGAGTTGTTGTTGTTCACTATGTGCGATTCAGTCATAGATTGGCTAAGAAACTTGAAACAAACTTTGACTATGGCAAAGGCCGTCAGAGTAACGTTAGAATAACCAGCCAGACTTTGTCTATGTTCCTTTATTAACTTTGCCATGCCGTATGATCATATTAATTTATCCAACGACATTTTTTCAACTCCTCCTCCCTTCTGCACAGATGCTGGAAGCAGCCAAGCTGTTGCACAAGTTCTTCCACGATTGTCGCGATTGTCTGTCGCGTATCCTCGAGAAGACCCACACAGTGCCAGAGGAGTTGGGTCGCGACTCCAGTTCGGTCGGCGGTCTGATGCGAAAACATCAGAACTTCCTCAAAGATCTCGAAGCGATCGAACTACAAGTACATCAAATTCAAAACGACGCCAGAAATCTGCAGGTGCGACTTTTATACAATATTTTGCTTTTATCGCTTTCTGGCCCACATGAAACAGTTGCGCTGCCATTTCAGGCATCCTACGCCGGCGACAAAGCGCTCGAGATCCAGGCGCGTGAGAGCGAAGTTGTGAACGCGTGGCGGCAGCTGCATGGACTGTGCGAGACGCGTAGGGTCAGACTGTCAGACACTTCTGACCTGTTCAGGTATGGATATCACGTTTCTTACCAGCTGGGATTCGAACTTGATGCGGTGTGCTCGAACACATTGATTGCTGACTGAGCTACAGACGCACAGCCTACACCTGATGTTTCAGATTTATGAACATGGTACGAGACCTGTTGTTGTGGATGGATGAGGTGCGACGTGAGATGAACACCCAAGAACGACCCAAGTATGTTTGGATGTTTAATGTGTCACAAATTATTCTTGTGTTTGATAAAAAAAATCTCCGAGGCTTTGCATTACTGATGAATAAACACTCGTTAGGTAAATAATGTAAGCTTAGAGAGACCCACAGTTCGCTTCAATCAAGCGCAGACAGTACAACGCTGAGTCATCACAACCTCAAACAAGATAACATCAGTGTTGTTGTTGCAGAGACGTGTCTGGTGTTGAGCTGCTCATGAACAATCACCAGTCGCTGAAAGCTGAAATCGATGCGCGCGAGGAGAATTTCAATCTGGTGATATCGTTGGGTCGCGACCTGTTGAATCGCAAACATTACGCGTCTTCCGAAATCGAAAAGAAGCTGATCAAGTTGACGACTGAACGGGCCGAAATGATGCGACGATGGGAGGACAGATGGGAGTACCTGCAATTGAGTGAGTGCAGTTTGCAGCATTTGTGAATCACGATGTTGGAACATTTTGGAAATCGAGAATTAAAATGAGTCCAACTTTCCAGTCCTCGAAGTCTACCAGTTTGCGCGCGATGCTGCTGTGGCCGATTCGTGGTTGAACGCTCAAGAACCATACTTGATATCAACAGAATACGGGGTATGACGAAGATTTGAGACTTCCTTCGATGATATTTTGATTGTTCTAAACAAAGCTCTATTTCGTTGCAGCGTTCGCTAGAGGAAGTCATCAAACTGATCAAGAAGCACGAAGCGTTCGAAAAGTCCTCACAGGCGCAGGAAGAACGGTTTCAGGCGTTGGAGAAACTCACCACGGTATGTTTTGATACTTTTGGCCAAAAGCTAGACAACATTTTTCCGATGCCCAATACTTTGCTCTTTCCATTCCAGTCTTTCTACTGTCTCCTTAGCTTGATTGCTTTGCCTCTCCCTCCCTAACTGCTTTTGCTTGAATCCTTCTCGGGGTGTAGCTGGTAGCTCTTTAGCTGCTTGCCGATCTTTCGGGTGCCTGTTGGAGTCTTTCGGTACCAATTTTTTATCCCATCATCAATCTCTAGCTTGAACTTCGCGCCCGTGAGTACCTAGTCTGGCTGACCAGTCATGATCGAGGTGGTACGGGGTTGCTACCTGGCATGCACCCAAAACGACACGATAAATGGTTCATGGAGGGAATGGAGTCTGAAATGGTAGATCACATGGGAATGCAAATGAGTGCAGAATTGCCGTGCTGCTAACACCTGACATGACATTCTTATGCTAATGATTCATCACTTAACCAGCAACCATCGTATGCCCAACTCACGTTCCATGCCGGACTAAAATTTCGAGTATTAACAAATTCTGTTCTTCTTAACTCTGTCTACTCATCTTATTTCGTCATAAGACTCGTCATTTTGACAACGCCATCTCGTGCTCTTTCAACTTTTCTGTAACAATGTCGTGGTCTACTGTACAGTGCTCGCCTCGTCGCATCAGAATTCCAATATATTATGTAAATTTTCAAGTGACCACCAGTCTCAACAATAAAATGTTTCAGTACGAGTTACGGGAGTTGCAACGTCGACAAGAGGAGGATGAGAGAAGACGAAGGCAGGCTGCCGGTCCGAGCAGCCCTCCAAGAGCAGCGGCCAGAGGCGTCGAGACAACCTTCCCGGCCGAAGGCACTCACGATCCCGAACATGGAGGTGGGTGGTCTTGTGTCTGTCAGAGTATTATAGTTCAATCGTTCCACATTATGAAAGTAAAAGGTTGCATGTTTGTTTGCATGAATTCTTGGTTGGTGATGGAATTTTATGTTTTCTGGTATAAAATTTCGTGTCCCGCATGTCTCACTGACTTTCACTTCGGCTGTGCAGCGAACATTGTCTCAATCACGGAGAGTTTCGAGCACCTGCCACCACCGGAATCTCGAGTGGACACAATGCCCCGTACGTCGATGACGTGGACTGCTGGAGTAAGAATGCGACCGTCCGCCGAGGAAACATCTGCCGCCGACACAAGTCGTGGTACAGCACTAACTTTGTCGTTACATTGTGCATGGTTTCAGTTTCATCGCACTAACTTTTGGCTATCGCACTAAAAGTGGACTGTTTTTCTTTGGTTCAATAGCCCAGAAAGCATACAGTTTTAAATGCATTCGCTTATTGTGATTGTAATTGTGTCGTAGTAGTGTTGTGAAACATTACGTTGAGTGCGCCCATTTCCAGTACGAACATTCCTGCGCGGCACCGAACCGTCCACTTGGAGACAGTCATTGTCGAGAATGAAAAAATTCGAACCGTATGACCCGAGGGGTAAGTGCATCGTCCGGATCAAAGGATTTTCGATTGATCGATGGGCGAAATTGTGTTTAATGGACGTTGTGGCTTTGTTGTTGTGAAATATTTTATGTTACTGACACTTATTAGCTAAGTGTGTAGTATATACTTGCACTAACACAGACTACACCGCTTTGTAGATAATTGGATGCATTTAGCTTGTTGCAATGCATACTAACGACCCAAACTCAGATTTCAGCTTTAATTAAAGCTTAATGTTCAAGTTTACTTTACTTTAATTATTTTAATACGTTTTATCGTATCAGACTTCTTTAGAGATTAATTCTCTCGCAGTTAAATGAGTGGAACATCTGTTGTATCTATTGATCAATCTCTTAGCATAGGCGCCAAGAAGTGGCAGAAATTTGAACACTGATTACCATTATTTAGGGTTCGAAAGTGACGGTGGTTTCGAAGGACTACTCATACGCAAACACACATACGAGTCGGCCGATAGGAAGGCATCCGCCAGGTAATGGTTTTGATCATATTGTGCTTGTCATTAATTTTCTCTCCTCATCATCAAGTTTCAAATCAAATCTGCTTTCAGATCCTGGGATAAACTCTATGCCGTCTTGCGCGGTTCGCATTTAGCGTTCTACAAAGACCGAAGACATAGGGTATGGTGACATGTTGTTTGTCATTTGTTCGAAAATAGCATTTTAATAAATAAAACTACCACCTAATTATCCTGTCAATTCAAGGACGAGGGCGAGCCGTATCGCAACGAGACTCCGTTCAATCTAATCGGTGCGCATGTGCACGTCGCCAGCGAGTACACAAAAAAGCGACACGTTCTGTCGCTTAGGTTCGCTTCCGGCGCCGAATACTTGCTGCAGGCCAAGGACGATGTGAGTTGACAGTGATCTTTATTGGTGTCGACGATCATCGTCGTTGGTGTCATCTGGCTTTCAAGAGTCAATCAGATCATATTGCACTTGAAAAAGCTTCCACGACATGAACGCAACGCAAGGCATTGAAAGAGATTCATATCATGTCCGTTGTTTAGTTTAATTTTTTCCAGGCGAATTCTTGTCTCAGCATGAGGCATCAGCTATTTCTGTCTGGAAATCAAACATTGCGCTTTCTTTACAGGATGACATGAATCGTTGGCTGGGCTACCTAGATTCGTCCACACAAGGCGGCGACTCAACAGAACGATCATCAACGTTGCCCGAGGCGGCCAAGCCGACGGGTGCAGCCACCAAAAAGGGATTCTTTGGTCGCGGCAAGAAATAGACACGTCATTTCGAACATTTTATTGTACTAAAATTTGTGTGTAAAGTTTTGATTTACTATTCACGTGTTATTACGTTTTCTGCTGCCGCCGCTCTTTTTAGTCATCGCAGTCACACACAGTTTCGGATTGCTATGTATCAACTAGCGTACTTGTTAATAAATTGAATGTTTGATTTATTTTTTTGCAAAATTTGTTGGTATTTTCTCAGTGCTTGCGTATTCTGTATAATGTTGCAAATTATGGAATCATTATGATACATCTTTGTGAAAATGTCTACAAAACTCCGAACTCGCCAGATTGCTAAACGCTCGCGCTTTTCTGAATTCTATGTAAAAGCATTTTCATTCTTGATTGAACTATGCGTTCTTGATTTACATTTTTGTTAACTTTGTTATCATATTCGTGTAGGAACTATTTTTAGTGCTTTTAATGCACAGCCGCCCTAACTTTTTACCCATTAGCGGTTGCGAAGTTTGTAAACATATAAGTTAAAATAAAACTTTCCTGCAAGCGTCACAACTGCCTATGATTATTGTATACCACATTGTTTTGCTTATTTATTATTGTTGTTAGCTTGCAAGGCTTGAGGATAAATTGTTTTTGTTATTATTGGTGGTTTTGACTGTTTTAATAGTAGAAATTCAAGTAGCCGATCTATAAAACTCGCAGATTTGTGATATAAATGCTTTTAAAACAAGTTTAGCCGTGGAAACTCAAAATTTTCCGTTTTATCTGAGACGCGCGACTGCTTCATGTTTTGATGAATATTATCTGCAAACTGTTATAATTTTGTGAGCTTTTTTGTCACACAACACCTGGCCGCTAACACACCGTATTTCGTGTATTTTTTGCTAAAATCCCAACCATGCGTTTTTTCTATTTTCTGTTTCGCAATGTAAAATACACATTCCCTATACGGTAAACTGTTATTAATCACATTTTTATTATTGTTCACTCTAATATTTTTGAGGAGGTCGCGCCATTTTCTTCAGTTTCATTGTAGCGTACAGTTTACAACGTTGTGGTCTGCGGACCTGACGAGAATAAAAATGATTGAGAACTCTGAAGAAGTTAGTTCCGAAAGAAATGGTAAAAATCTAATATTTGTACCCGTCATGAAGATGCAGACATGCAAACTTGAGCTGTGAGTAAAACGCAATGGGAAAGTGATGAGAATGAGATAGGCTCTTAAAGTTCAAAATTTAAAGTCATTGGCCTTGTGATGTGAGCCCTTCACCTTTGGACACGGATGGGCATTTTTGGTTGTGCCATAGTTATAATAGGCGCACTGTTTTCGAGCAGCGCAAAAGTTGTTCGCAGGTGCAGTGAAGTGCCTTCTGTGCCGGCCAGAGTAGCACGACAAAAATTGCTCGTCCGAGCTGCGCCTGTGATATGGCCTAATAAATATACGACAATGCTTCAATTTCAAAAACAACGATTAACGTAAGCTCCAGCTAAGTCATGTCACAAATGAAAAAGGACTTGGATGGCTCGGGCTCGTGTTGGCGTGCTATACTTTGCACAGTGCAGTATACGCAAGTAAAGGATGTACATACATATCTTCAATCACAATAGTTGCATGGGCAGCTTGCTCATTTAACCTTCGGCTTGGAGTTTAATATAAATTGGTTTCTATTTCTGGCGACTTATTTGGGGAAGCGTAGTAGCGTACAACAATGAACATGGTCAAGGGTGAATAGATCCTTTTTATGGTTCATTTTTGTTGATGTGTGACACCACTGCAACAGTTGTCGAAAGTTGGTAATGTGCTCACGAATCAAAAGCCTACTTGCAGTATAATTGGCGTAGGTTCCCACCCGTATGTGCCTACATACTACAAGGAGGTGTGGTAGTGTGTACATTGCTCTAAACTTGAAAATTTATTTGTCACATTAGCTGTCGTCCGATGATTATCTGGATGCCAACGGCGTTCATATCAGCATGGTGTCAGTCGTAAAATCGTCCGACATTGGGTGATATTTTCGAAACGGTGTAAAGGTGAGTTGGGTGTAAAGGTCGGTGTAAGCTCAATCGAAAGCTCGGTCGGTGTCAGCTCGGTGTAAACATGAAACATTGCCTGCTGTTAACGTGGAATGTTTCATGTTTACACCGAGCTGACACCGACCGAGCTTACACCGATCTTTACACCCAACTGAGCTTTACACCGTTTCGAAAATGCCACCCATTAATTAGGTTTGTCTTCTTTCAAAATAAAAGGAGTCGTTTTCTTGCTTCAGTGACCAACATGCTGTGTGAACATCCGCGGGCAACAATCACGTCCATACGAAGTACGCCTGCACGACAAACTTGTGGTTTGTTGGTGGCAGTTGACTGGTCATCACAAACTGTCGTTTTTGTCTCGATCGTCAAACGTGTAATCCTGTGATATTGCAACGATTTTTTGCTTTTGTCATCACTTGATGTGATCAAAATGATGCAGATTTATTAGGTGAAGAAAACGTGTAGTTTATACTTCGTCGTTCGCTACTCTGGCAAGCGTGATTCATAACGGCTTGTTGTGACCAGGGTTGGGCAAAAAAACAACGGCGTTTTTTTCTTAAAAAAACGTCTGGGTCGTGTTCCGTTTTTTTAATCCTGAATTTCCTTGATTTTCCCTGATTTTTTTCAGGGTAAGTACCCTGATTTTCAAGGAAAATCATTTTTTTTGTCCCATCTTTTTTAAAAATTTTCGACCAATTTGTACTTTGTCGAGATACGTCGATATACGGAGTTTGACTTTCAGCGATGACCCCGTCCAAAGTTGGTCGCATGATGCGGGTCTGATATGGGATCTTAACAACTCGCTAGAACAGGGTTGAAACCCGTTTATTTTGCCTCAGAACACATAGAATTACTTCATCTAACCACGTTTTCTTCCCAACATGAGCGTTTTCCAATTTTTTGGGCATATTTTGGTCAACTGGGCGTTTTAAAAACGTTTAAAAAACGTTTTTAAAAAAAAAGATTTTTTGAAAAAAAAAACGTTTTTTGCCCAACCCTGGTTGTGACATCGAACCGCTATAAGACATGTCAATATGATCTACAGGTTATGGTTAATATAGTTGTGATCATTAACGTTCTGCTCCTGAAGCTTGTCATCATCTTTCAATACCCAAGACCAGCTTTCGTGCCTTGCCGTACGCATCGACGATTATGTGAGCCTTTGGAAAGCAGCTCATGAATCACTCATACGCTCCAAGTAGTTGTCACAGTTGAGCTGTGATCTGTATTTTGCAAATAAGCATGGTAGGAACCATTAAATGGTGCCTGCATACATGTGCATAATATAGGTACAACCGATGATAGAATACGTGCCAAAGCAACACTGCACACGATGTCTGTGCCCGGTCAGTTCAAATGAGAAACAAATGAAGCGCTATGACTTGCAAAACAGGCTAATTAAGGAGCAGGTTATACGTATTTACGTGGCTTCAACTGGGGTTGATACATACACTTTGAAACGATGCTCAGATTACCCAGCGGAAAAGCCCGAGAGATTGTAATTTTGTAACACACACAGTCAGCAGATAAAAATAGAACAGATAATAGCAAATAAAACAGACGCGCAGTTTGTGGTCATGACCGGCTCAGATCCCGAAGACTGGACTGATTTCTCGATCCAGGACAGTGCAAATCTGAATTTCGACCCCGGCGTTCTCAAATTTGCCAACATCCGCCACGGTGTCTGGTTTTATTTGCCCCTGGTCACCACCGTTTTGTCGGTTGCGATTGTGGCCGTTTGGCATTATTTTCGAGAGAATACGGACGAATGTAGGGACAGTCGTTGTGAAGAGAATGAGGAGATACACCCGTTGGTGCCCAAAGGAGGATTCGGAGCGAAACCGGAGCTCTCGAGGCGCACGAAAGTACCTTCTTTACCGTTAGCTCGACTTATAAAAGTTCCCATTTTCTCCAGTTTTAATTTCCAGCCTTTTCGAACAAACTTTGCGCCGAACCAAGATGTTCCGGAGCGGGGTGCAGCAGCAGCTGCAGAGCCAGAGACCGACTCGGATGGTATGCCTGAGCTGTGTGATCAGGACGAACCGATTTTGCAGCCGAGAAGTACGGAGCATTTTTTAATCCTTTATTCAGTAAAATTTGGGTGCAAATCATACAAGTATACATGCGTCGATGACTAAAAGTCGTCAAATTTTTTTCAAGGCACATCGGTCGGCAAAATGTCTGAAGGAGAGCTGAAACACGGTCCACCGCAGCGCACGGCCAGTCAACCAATGTGTGGCAGCAGCGGATCGTCAGGGTTCGCAGTTCACCTACCAGCCATGTCTTGCAACTAAATTTCAGTAAATATGCCTTGATTTTTAAGGCCATTCAAGAAGAAAACGGGTGGCGGGCCCGTCAATGCAACTCGAATTCCGGAAAAGGAGAAACGAGAGTCGGAAAACGAAGCCGCCGAGTACATCATTAAGAACAAAGGTACCCAGCTGTCTCATGTTCTGTTTAACCACTGTTCAGGTTATGTTTGCGAGAACACCGATTTGCGCATCCAAGTGCGGTACTCCATCCGATCACCAGACCTTCATTATATCAGAGCAACTGCACGGCAAACTGGCGTCGGCGGCACTGGCTCACGATGTGAAGACGATCGAACAGTCGATGACGCACGAACAGAAATTGACCGAGCAACAGTGCGTTGTTTCGCGTTTTTTTCGGTAATATTTTTTATCTTTTTTATTTTTTCTGCAGAGTGTGCAACCAACAGATGGCGAGCATTTTTGAGCTGGTGAAGAAACAGAACAACAAATACGGCGTGTCCGAGGCCGATCTCATGAAACAACTCAAATATTATCGATTGTAAATGGTGTAATCGACCGTGAACGATAATTTGAACTGTAATGTTAAGCATAGTGCGCAATTAATGTTTGAGCTGAAAATCCAAAGTACATAAGCTAAATGCTGGGTTCTCTCGCATCTTAATTTCAGCACCGTGACCAAAGGGGGGGGGGGGGGGGGGGGGGGGTTTTGTGGGGGGGTTTTTTTTTGTTGTTTGTTGTTTTTTTTTTTGTGTGTTTTTGTTTTGTTTTTGGGTGTTTTTGGGTGTGTGTGTGTGTTTTTTTTTTTTTGGGTTGGTTTTTGTGTTGGGTGTGTTTTGGTTGGTTTGTTTTTTGTGGTTGGTTGTTTGTTGTTGTGGTTTTTTGTGTGTTTTTGTTTGTGTTTTTTTTTATTTTTTTTGTTTTGTGTTGTTGTGTTTGTGTTGTTTTTTTTTGTGTTGTTTGTGGGGGGTTTTATTTTGTGTTTGGTGTGTGTGTGTGTGTGTTTTGGTTTTGTTTTTTTTGTTTGGGTTGTTGGATTGGTTGATGTTGTTTTGTTGTTTTTTTTATTGTGTTGTATGTGTTTTTGTGATCGTGTGTTTTGTTTTTGTTTTATGTTGGGGGTTTGGTTGGTGTGTGGGTTAGTTGGATTTGTTGATAGTTGTTGGTTGGGTTAGTTGGATTTGGTTGATGTTGTTGGTGGTGTGGTTAGTTGGATTTGTTGATATTGGTTGGTGTTGGTGTTAGTTGGATTTGGGTTGATGTTGATTGGTGTGTGGTTAGTTTGTTTTGTTGATATTGGTTGTGGTTGGTGTATAGTTGGATTTGGGTTGATGTTGGTGGTGTGTGGTGTTTGGATTGGGTGTTTGTTGTTGTGTTTGTTTGTGTTGTTGTTGTGTGTTGGAAGTGTGGGTGTTTGTTTGTTTGTGTTGTGTGTTGTGTTTGTTGTTGTATGTTGCTAATGTGAAGGTGGTGAGGTTGTTTGTTTGTTTGTTGTGTTGTTGTTGTGTGTTGAGGAAGTGTGGTGTGTTTGTGGTTGTGTTTGTATGTGTGTTTGTTGTGTGGTTGAAGAAGTGTGGGGTGTTTGTTTGTTTGTGTTGTATATGTGTGTTTGTGTGTGTGAAGAATGTGTGGGTGTTTGTTTGTTTGTGATTTGTCTGTGTGTTTGTTGTGTGTTGAGGGAAGGTGGGTGTTTGTTGGGTTTGTGATTTGTGCTGTGTTGTTTGTTGTGTGTTGAGGGAAGGTGGGAGGTTGTTTGTTGTGTTGTATGTGTGTTTAGTTGTGTGTTAAGAAGTGTGGGTGTTGTGTTTTGTGTTTTGTGATGTGTTGTTGTTGTGTGTTGAGATGAAGTGTGGGTGTTTGTTTGTTTGTGTTGTGATGTGCTGTTGTTGTGTGTGAAGAAGTGTGAGGTGTTTGTTTGTTTGTGTTTGTGCTAGTGTTGTTTTGTGTGTTGAGGAGAAGGTGGTAGAGGTTGTTTGTTGTGTTGTGATGTGTGTTGTTGTTGTGTGTTAGAAGTGTGGTGTGTTTGTGGTTGTTTGTGATGTGTGTTTGTTGTGTGATCTGAAGAAAGTGTGCGGGTGTTTGTTGTTTGTGTTGTGATATGTGTGTTTGTTGTGTGTGAAGAAGTGTGGGTGTTTGTTGTTTGTGTTGGCTAGTGTGTTTGTTGTGTGTTGAGGAGAAGGTGGGTGTTTGTTGGCTTTGTGTTTGGCTGTGTGTTTGTTGTGTGTTGAGGAGAAGGTGGGAGGTTGTTTGTTGTGTTGTGATGTGTGTTTGTTGTGTGTCTGAAGAAATGGTGGTGTTTGTTGTTGTGTTGTGTATACTAGTGTTGTTGTTGTGTGTCTGAGAGAAAGTGTGGGTGTTTGTTGTTTGTGTTGTGTCGTCTGTGTGCGTTGTTGTGGTCTGAGGAGATAGGTGGGAGAGTGTTGTTTGTTGTGTTGTGATACTGTGTTGTTGTTGTATGTAGTCTGAGTTGAAAGTGTGGGTGTTTGTTGTTTGTGTTGTGATGTGTGCTTTGTTGTGTGTAAAGAAAGTCGTGGGTGTTTGTTGTCTTGTGATTTGTCTGTGTCTTTGTTGTCGTGTCTGAGGAGAAAGGTGGTGGGTTCGTATTTGGTTGTATACTGTGTTGTTGTTGTCGTGTCTGCGAAAGTGTGGGTGTGTTTGTTGCTCTGTGCTTCTGTGATGTGTCTTTGTGTGTGCGTCTAACGAAAGTGTGCGGGTGTTTGTTGTCTTGTGGATGTGAATATGTGTGTTTGTTGTCGTGTGACGAAAGTGTGGGTGTTTGTTGTCTTGTGTTCTGTCTGTGTGCTTGTTGTGTGGTCTGAGACGAAGTGTGGAGGTTGTGTTGTGTTGTGTGCTGTGTGTTCGTGTTGTATGTAGTCTAATACTCGATGTGGTGTTTGTTGTCTTGTGTTCTTCTGTGTGCTTGTTGTTCGTGTCTATGATGTGGGGTTTGTTGTTTGTGTCTGTGATCTGTGTGCGTTGTTGTATGTCTACGTGTGGGGTTGTTGTTGTGTTGTGTTGGTCTTGTGCGTGTTGTCGTGTCTCGGGCGTGGCCTGGGTGTGGGGGGGCTCGGGTCGTGGGGTGCGCGGTGGCTCGGTGGGGGGCGGTGTGTGTGGCGCGGTGGTGGCGGGCTTGTGCTGCGCGGGCGGTGGGGGGGGTGCTGCGTCGTTTGGTTGGTTGGTTTGGTGGTTTTTTTTGTTTTCTTGTTGTTGGGGTCCGGGAGACTCGGTGTGTGGCCGCACTCCACCGCAAAATCACTCTTTCCTCTATTTTCCTCGTTTTCTTTTTTTTTTCCTTCCGATTCCTTCTTGGCACCCGGTTTCGTTTATATTTTTGGAAAACGTAGATATGCACTACATTGTGTTTGAATTTTTTTAGAAATTAACCGGCCTTCGAACTTGTTGACAACGTATAGTCACAGTACTGTACATATGTATTGTACAGAATTAACAGAAAGTAAAGAGAACCAAATCACGATATTGCTGTATGTAATATACGTACATATACGTACTCGCAACAATGAAACTATGTAATTTTAAGCAGTTAGAAATTTTTTACGTAACTACAACACCACATTTCAATTCCGTAGCCAATACCAGTTCCGCAATGATCACGGAACTGACAGGGACAGGCGAGAAAAGCAGCGTCTTCCTGGTCCAAACACAGCCACTGCCAACTGGTCAAATTCAACAGCTCAAGCAAGCACGGTTGGTTCTGATGTGGTGTGACAGCCAATAAGCCGAACTTTGTAGGGTAGAGGTCACCGAAAATGGCGTTGTGTGGCGTTGGTATAGCAGTGCAGTTGGGTGGTGACCACATGTCGCGTTTGATGTCGTAGATATCGCATCTTTGGTCTTCGGTTAGTGCGAACGTGACGCAGAGGACAATGTGTTGGCCGATACATGCAGCTGACAGATGGATGATGGGTCTGTCGTGACAGAGGGACGTTGCCTGATACCAACTGTAGTCGCTGTCCACATCGGCTGCCTCCATTTGGACAACCCCGACGTTGATCTCTGACGTGCCCCCAATGACAAACACACGCAGCAGCACGTCGTGTTTGCTTTCGAATGATCTTTGCGTGACCATTGCCATCGGATAACAGGTCGAGCGCTCAGTGAGCATCGACGTAACCACGCGCCATTGTCTAGTCGAGTCCACATAGACTTGGCACGCTGTACTACCCCCAAGGCAGTCGGACGACCCGCAAGCGAGCACTGTGTTGTGGTTGATCGGCAGATATTTGGACAGCTCGTCCGGCTCTTTGAAGCATTCAACACTCTCGGCTGTGACATTGATGCGACAAAACGATGGCATGTACGACCCATTGTAAAAGTCACCCGCTGCGATCAATAATTCGGTACTCGGCAGCAAAGCGGACGCACAACCACGTGACCCAATATATTTATCGGTGCTCAGTTCTGGCGTTGTGTTGTGCATCATAGGTACACCATTAAATCGAAGCATGAACTTGTATTTCTGCAAACTGCTTTCAGAGAAGTTGTGCCGTTGCAGCGCACCGCGCGTCAAGTAGAGCTCGATCGGTACATCTTCAGTACAGGACATGTTAATGACGCTCAACGAAATCTGGCCGGCATCCGGTCCGATCCAGTTATTGACGGCTTTTTGATTGAAGAATTGATGTGGAGATGCTGGAGTGAGGCACAGCGACGACTTTTCGTCGTGTGTCCAATACGCGAGTTGATGCTGTCCAAAGTAGCTGGCTGGTGTCTGTGTGCACGACGCACCCACGTCGCACAACATGAACACGAGTGAGAAGGCGTCGATATGTGACACAATGCCAGACACGTGCATGCTGATGTTGGGTGTGTTGACAAAGCGACCACTGATTGACAGCGGATAGTCGTCCGACCAATTGCCCCAAGCTATTGTGACAGTCTTGATCGTGTATAATGGCGCCATCAGACCTGCAGTGCGCAGAATGTGAATTGTGCACCCTTGTTTCAACCTGATGTGTTCACAGCCGAGCGACGCACCACGCCATCGTCACGCAAGTATGTAATACTGACAGAACAAATGACGAAAAACACGTGAGGGCTGTTGCAGAAACAAATATGGGACATTGGACAGGAATCACACGGAAGCCTGAACAAGATCTCAAAGATTATAAAAAACAGAAACCGTCAACAAGAGTGTAGGGTACCACTCACCATGGCCGTACTTGAAGTAGTAGCCATTTTCGGTCGTTCCGCTGACGACCATGCTGTACTCGCGTGTTTCACCAGCCTTTATGTCCATGTCCTTGCATAGAAATATGTGTTCTCCCAGGAAAGAGTCAAACACCCAGGTGCATCGAATGTCGATCACTTGCAGGCTGATATCAATGCGCTTTGGAGTGACAAACTCGACCCCGCTGTTGTTACAATAAATTGAACCGATTGTAGGGGATGACACGTTGCTGCCTTTCTGCTCACCAAAATAAATGGCCACCGCGGCAGTAACTATCAGAATGGGTACGGTTAAGAGGACACTGTAGAAGGCATGCGCCTTTGTGCATGCGCGACGGTGGAGTGGCACTTCGACGATATCAAAGGAACTGAGTTGCGCTGGCGTGAACCGGACGGCGATGTTGTCTGGAAGAGATATACCATTAGAACATTGAAGCCAACGACTAGTATACGACGACAACCATGATTTGACTACGGCAGAAAAAAGGTGAGGCTTGGCACATCACACCATAGACGAGGCAAGCGCGCGCGTGTGAGAGCAGATATTCCTGGCGCAAGTATAGGTAAAATACGACGTATAACTTAGTGTGCATACGCGAGGTTTTGAGCTTACGCTGCCTGTTTTGCATGCGCAAGCGCGTGCGCGCCGATTTCTACTTTCAGCCAATAATTGCACCCGGTACTGTAGCTGTCGCCTGCTTCACTGCCGGGACGCTGCCCAATTGGGCATGTGGTTGCCCTGCCACAGTCTTAGCATCAGTCGTCGCCTTCAAAGCTCATAGGGTGATATTTTCGAAACGGTGTAAAGGTCAGTTGGGTGTAAAGGTCGGTGGAAAGCTCGGTCGACAGCTCTGTGTGATAGACCTCGGTGTAAACTTGAAACATTCCACGTTAATAACAGGCAATGTTTCACGTTTACACCGAGCTACGCCGACCGAGCTTTCGACCGAACTTTACACCGACCTTTACGCCCAACTGACCTTTACACCGTTTCGAAAATTTCACCCATACTGACTTATGGTGGATAATAGACAACCACACTAAATACCCTACTATCAGCAACGTTTGATGTCGACAACACTCACTGTGAGTTGGCACTGTCAAGACATGACATCTGTCCTTTGTCCATCGTTTGGCATTTAGCAGCATCAGTTTGACGTTGTGTTGCTGCTTGGTGGTCAACTTCCGATGGAAATATCGAGCATAAAGCAATCGAACGGCGTCCGTGTCGAACACCTTGGGCACCGGTGGTCGTCGGGACACCGGTCTGACAGGTCCATGCTCGTCTGCTGCATCCGTGACGTCCTGTGTCAGGCAACAAACGTGTTTCACTTGAAACGCAGTATCAATTGAGTTGGGATCATAACTGACTTATCAGAATATGGATTTGGGGGATCAAAAGCTGTTAAAATGATACCAACTTCGTTCAGTAAAAATGCAATTGGGCAGCAAGCATAGCGCCCTGGTTCAAACTTAGGCTGGAAGTTGAAGTTTTGCTTCCACGTGTGTCTGACTTTGGCTGATCTTCCTGTTCAAAATCTGGGAAATCCTCAGCGGTTGCTGCAACATAAGTACCTTTTAGGTACACAAAATTCTGATTCGATAAAACATAACGTGGAGTTGCGTGCACGCAAAGTTCAACTTTCGACTGCGCCTATGTCAGTATGTTATCGTTGCTACGAGTACCGTTACCTCGAAGTTTTCGTCACATGAAACATCACTGGGATTGCTCTCAACCTCGTACTTGCGCCTCTGCCAGTTCCAGACTCTTACTGCACGTTGTCGCCTGTTTTGGGACACTGACTGCTCGTAAGGGTTGGTCATTTGTGATGGAGCAATTTGGATATTAGATTAAATTTATTGTGCTGAAAATGAGAGTATTAATTTCTCTTCCGTTTCGTTTTTTAGTCTTGTCAGCAATAAACACATGTCAGCAAAATCTATCCAGACGTGTTATAGCAACATTCTTGCTGACCACGTTTCCAGACATGCCAATCACTGCCGAGCCGCACATATTAAAATCTTATAAAAGGAATTGTGCTCCTTGAAGTATAAAACTTTTCAAACTTGTGGAAGTGTTGTTCTCTGCCACCATTCATGATAATCATCACTATAATGTTTATGCAGTGTAGTCCAACCACGAGTTCATGAGACGACTTTTTTAAAGCTTGCTTGGCCAATTTCAATAATACTCTGGTTATAAGTGTCTCGAAAACAAAAGAAAAGATCAGACGTCACTTTGTTGCGTGTGTACGCGAACAGCAACGTTGTTCAACAAACGAATGTTTTGGGAGTCACAAGGGAATTTACGCACCGTGGTGGAGAGCGTGTTTTTACCAAATACGTGCGTTTCTCTTTCTTTCGTTTACGAAATACATGAACCGAAACATTATTCATCTGCACAAGCCAACTTCAAAAAAAGTCGTCTCATGAGCTCGTGTGGTTGGACTTTTCCTTGTTTGTACAACGCGAACGCCAGGTTGTAAATACATGTATAGCTGTTTTTAGTGCGCTTGCTCGTCTTCAATGCAGTAGTTCCTTATTGGGCAAGTTCATTTCGATACAAGCAAAAGCTCGATTATACTTCTTCTTTATGTTTACTGTGTGGCTTTTTTCCACGCAACAAACGCATACAGGGCCCTCACAGGACAGATCATCTTATCACACAAACCAGGCAAGAAAATTGTGTACAAGGAACTTGCGCCTCTGCGGTATGCCACTTTTAAAGGCGATTGAAATTGCGTCACGTTGTGTTGGGATCGCTGTCCTTTTGCACCCTGCACCTGACTTGGTGTCATATCATATCACAGGTGGAATCGCATAGGCTCATTAGTAATATTTGCATACACCGATGCTCTTGTGGACGTGGTTTCTGGTCATTGTTTTTGAATTGAATCTTTTTCGACCTTTACCACACAATTGTTTTTACTCCCAACATTTCGTGACCGACAAGGACACTTTCCAAGGGAAACCTGCAAAAAAGACAAGGCAGGTAAAGATCACGAAAAACTAGAAGAAAGAGAAGAGAATGAAAATCAGAAAACATGAGAGCTAAGGGCATGCGACCAACAATCAGCGAGACGTAAACCGCCAGTATCATTGAGCTCAGGTTTGTGCATAGGCTCATGTTGCACATTTTCGTTTCGCCTTTGACATACATGATTAGATTCGATAGACACAGTCGTTTTATCCCAGAGATTTGCGAGAGCACGAGTACGAGATTTCCGCACGTATGTGTACTGCATCATAATTAGCCAAAAATTGCTTGCATTCCTTGTTCAACGGCCATGAATACGCACCTGCACCTGACATCAGCAGGTGAGACTAACGGCAAGACAGCAATCGAGGTGTGGCAAGAGAACAGATGGAAAAACAGAATAGGTCCACCGTGTGTTTCATGAGATCAACACCAAGCGAAAGTTGTTAAAAACAGGATATACCCGGACTTCGAACAGTACAACATTTGGCTGTATGCGCGATACACGATACCACAATATTAACATGAACAAATTTCGTCAAGCCACACAAGCAAACTCAGAGTAAGAATACTTTACTTTGCAGAAATTGAACGCGTTGTGATCATGATCGCTTCATTCGCATTCTCCCTTATATTTCTCGTCTTCGAGCTCAATGTCAACCACGTCCGTTTTGTCCGCAATTTCACCCTCTGTGACCACGTCGCTCGAAATGTGCACGCGTGTCACCCGCGTGCAATCTTCTTCTTCTGCCTGAAAAGGGGCTTTTCGTCGTACTGTGGTACCGTCTTCAATTTAGGACGTCAAATCTTGTCGTCAACTATGTATATGCATTATTTCATGCGTTCATTTGCTTGAGTTGACCAAGTTATTTGGTCAACTGATTTGACGACTGTATAGTCCGTCCACCAGCTCATGGCACTTTGTGTTGCTGTTGGCTGGTTTGTTCCCTTCCTCCACGTTCTAATGAAAGAGAAATTGAGTTTCCAATAAAAATTATTTTTGCTCCTAAATTGCTGTTTTTATGAAATCGACGTGTTTTATCGATTTTAATTGAATTTAATTTTAAATTTGATCGAATTCAATCGTTTTCGGCACATTTTCTTATTTTTTAAGTTTTTTTCGCAAACTCACTCACACTCAATTTCTCTTTCATTAGAACGTGGAGGAAGGGAACAAACCGGCCAGCAGCAACACAAAGTGCCATGAGCTGGTGGACGGACTATACCATTAGCCTGAATATAATCTGTGGTGTGTTTTTGCCTTTGGAATGTTACACACAGCAAGCTTTTTGTGAGACGTCTCTTGGGACTGACAACACGATAGAGCCAAGCAAGCGAAAAGTCTGCAACTTTCCCGTTATCTTGGGATTTGCATAAAAACAGCCAGGGGTATTGAAACGTGTCTGCACAATATTGTGAAACATCACCTGGGCACAGTCATGTTTGATAAGGATCATGGGGTCGATGTCTCCCCAGGGATCCGAAGCGCTGCCGGAGACTTTGAAGAAACCGGATGCATCGGTGACCGTCTCGTCCATCGCGTCAAACGCCTCACTGAAGATGCCTGGCAAGTGAATCGTCATGACATGAAACGTAACTTTTTAGAGATGCGGTGTCTGGATTACGGTAATTGATTGTAATCGTGTGACTCGGTGCTATCAATGTGGTTTACCTCACAAAGTGATATAAGTGCGCCACACAAATGTGGCATGTAAAGGAGGATTCATATTGAAAAGAATATACAAAACGAAACCGGAGCATACCCATATCTTCATCAATCAACGTAATAACAGCCCCTTCCACCGGTTCCCCGTCACAAGTGATTGTACCAGCTGCTGCTGCACTCTGCCTGGGAGTGGGAGCCACTGCACCATGGATGACCATGAGCAGTGTCACAGTCACAACTGTGAACATTGTTGATGTGAATGTTTTTGTGAGTTTTTCGCAAATGCTTTTTGTGACGGTTTGTCACTTTTGCGCTGAAAACACCCGTGTGATGGCGATGCACTCTAGTACACTCTAGTATGTATCAAAAGCGAGGCAGAATGTTTTTGAATCGTTTAAAACCGGCTGCTTTTCGTTTCAAATTGTGTCTGTACGTGTTTGTGATGGCTGCTGAACGTTAACAAACCACCTGACAAATTTACACCAGTATCATCTGCCTAACATGACATCATGTCTGTAAAGAACGCGTGTCTTTGTTTTGGAAGGTTGGTCATGTTGAAAACGCCCAAATACACCAGTTTGTTTTACCGCACAAGAACTTGGTTGTCGTGATGAAAAACAGCGTGGCACGTAGATACGGCTGATTTTCCTTCGATTGATCGATTTACAAAATGTTCATGTAGTCCCTTGACCGTTTTTATATGCATGCATATACTGTACACGCGGACACAAAACTTTTCCAAAGGTACATTTACACAAATGGTTTTTTCAACTTGCGCCAACAAAAGCACGAAACAGTATTTCTAGCATCCTGAACCCGAACGCTTGATACCACATTCTGCATTCAAACGAACAATGCTTCTCAAATTGACAGCTACTGAAAGGAAAGAGGAACTCGCAATTTTTTGATTGAAAAAATTGCTTAAGGTTATACATTGCACGAAACCCACAAAGAAAGGTCCAGGGTTCCCTTCTTCAGCTGTCAATGATTTCATGACATGTAGATTCATGGCGTGAATGTCAAGTTGTATGGTATGTACCTACCATGTGCGTGATTGCGCCACAGCACTCAAATACAATCATAGCACACAAGTGACATTGGGTGGAATTCACAAAACAAAATCAAGCTCACCATCAAGTTCAAAGTCAAAGTCACCGTCAAACCCGAAGTCACGTGTAAAATGACGGTGAACTTTCAAGAGTTCACCGTCAAGCTCACCGTCGTTTCCATTAGCGTCAACTTCAAAGTCAAGCTCAACGTTGTGCTTGCACTGGCACACAAGAATGTTTCACTGCAGTGATGTGCTGCACTGCTGTGGTGTGTCCCCTGCACTGATGTCATACCCCATCGGCTCGGTCATATACGACTGATTCAGCGACCCGGCAAGTATTTCTGCAGCTTATATTCTCAATTCTGTATGGTTTATGAGTGAATCTTGCTTATTCGACCACAAACTGTCGTGTCTGATACCACAGAGCAGCAACCATAGGTCCATAACAAGCACAGACTGTTGGATTGCATCTAAATGACGTA